>JABUQX010074531.1:12500-47132 GCA_015478945.1 Trachelipus rathkii | reverse complement strand
ATATTAACAAAAAATTCATCATAACCTCCTCTAAATATCATAAGAAAAATTTGGCGATGCCAAAAAACAAGGTTTTAACCAACAAACAAAATTTTATTTTAAATTAAAATAAAAATAAGCTTTGATAAAATATCACAGTAAACCCTTACAGTTTACTATTTTAAAGCAGTAAATCAGTAAATCAGTAAATCAAACCACCCATCCCTTGCAGTCCCCCTAACAATCCCCCGCATTCCACTCCTGAACTATCGATTCAAGTCATATTGAGTATCATTTTGGAAAACGTGAATAACATAACATTAAAATAAGTTCTTTAAATACTGACCTCGAAATATGCGTAACCAACAAAGTGCTCCCCCAGAGCATCAATAAACGCACTATCTAACGACACCTAAAATATAATGTACAAATGCAAAACCTAACATACCCTGCGGCGCTATGAATAACTCAGCTAACATCCTGAAAAATCCCTACTTATCAAAGAGTAAAGTAGCTAACAGGTCAACAATACCCGATATTTCCACTTTTCGCGCATCAGCAACAGGAGTTTTTTTAAACCGAAATATCTAACAAAATCCGCTAACAACGTGATCCACCATCTATCCAAAGATACCAACATCTTGAACCATGAATTGACACTATCTTCTCCTAATTGTCACTCGTTTCGAGTAGAACATCATTTACTATGAATAAATCGTAGACATTAGCAAAATTCTAGGGCAAACCTTACATTACTCAACAAAACTTAACCTAGACTCACGTTTCGAACACATCATCCGTCAGTTAACACCAAAAAGATAACTATCTTACAAACTCTCTAACAAATCAGGTTATTTCCACATTTCATTGTAATTATTTAACATAACGTACCTAACTTACGAATAACAGTTTTCATTAACCAAGAGTAATTAAAGCAACACATTACCTCCAAGGAGAAATCCAGGGATGCGCCCCTCTGAAAAGGGGTGGATCCTGCGAGGACAGCGGTGATCACCACCGAAGGGGTTTTTGAGTTTTGTTGGTCGTTGTGGTTGTTGTCCTATGTGTTTGGGAGTATTTCTGTCTGCCTCACTCTATGTGTTAGCGGGCGGTCACCCCTCGAAGGAGCGGTCGGTATGGTTCGTACAGGCTTATTATAGCCCTTCGGCTCTGAGCCAAACAAAGTCCGCCGTCCACTGAGCCTATTCTGGTTACGGACACGATTCACCCTAGAATTTTGCTAATGTCTACAGATTATCATAGACACAATATATCTTAACAAAGAATCTACATAACCTTTCCTTATTATCATACAGAGCAGGAAATAAGTTCATCTAAACAAAACCGCGATTTATATAACAAAAGGATATATATACATTCCACAATAAAATTAAATGACTTATAGTATATATACCTACCTATATATATCCATTAAATACTAATAACTAGTATCTGCAAACACTCTATTAAAGTAAATAATGAATGTGAGTGAGTTATATAATAAACTAACTCACGACAATATTATAATAATAATACCTAAAATCACACAGTATATATAATTATATATATCTATATATTACGTTATACTATATTAAAATATTATATAATAAAACCCCATATTAATACTTAATTAATACTAATAATATATTAAACAAAAAACATATTTCAGCAATATAGTATATTAGTATACTAAGATATCACTATAGAGTCACACATATAATACGAGATGAGTGATTAAGCTAGGATTTTGGAAGTAGTGAGTATAACAAAGCGTTCCTATGGAGGGCTATATGATTACCCGAACATCGGTAGCGGAAATTGGCACGTAGACCTATTTCACCTTTTTTCCAAGCCATACTCTTAACCAGTAGGGGTGAATCAATGATTAATTTTTACTCATAAACAAACGTAAATATTTAACGAGAAAGGTTAGCAATTTGTAAACTGCCCAAATTCATTCATAACTGAACAAAGAAGAGAAAGCGAATATTAGTTACCCTTATATGAATATGCAAGGTTATGTAGGAAGGATAATGGAACTGAAATTATTATAGGCGCGCGTAAAAAGGAATAAATGTTAGTTTATAACTTGAAGCGTTGTCTATAATCTTGTCTAAGTGAAGATAATTAATTGTCTGTATTTTGCGAGTCAAGAGTGCGTCGCACGCTCAATGACCCTTCCGGGCGTGAAGAAATCTTGATCTTGGGGCTAATGAAACACCACACGTATGTCTGCTTACAAGTTCGATGGGGGGGCTATTTGAAGAAAGACCCGCCTGTAACCAACCCCTTTCCCTGGGTAAGAGGATGTGCATGGGATCAAACCAATTACGCAGATTCTGAACCCACAACCTCGCAAAGGATGATTAGGTTTAATGAGGATGTGCAAAACCACGCCGCCAGATAGTGAAATATGAAAGGGTGCCGGCTATTTAAAGTGATCTCCACTGGATCCTTGGACAACAAAAGTCATATATAGCTCTCTGGAATGGAAATCCAAAAGTATGTATGATGATAGTTGAAACGCGTGTAAGAAATAATGGAGTTGAAAGTGATTGGGTTTAATATAAGTGAGTAAAAATGTGTTTGAGTGACGTTATCTATAGGGAATGTGCATTGTGTCTCGCTTATTGCGGAAAAAGAGTCGTATCTGCATTTATGTTTGATGGCGCTGCGACCCTCTGCCCGTAATTACCATGGCTAGGTCTAGGTACGGGTGATCAAAAGGTATTGGTGTTAAAATAATGAGAGAATGGAAGATAGTGGAAGAGTGTTCAAAACTCCACCTATTACATGAGGTACCATTGAATGCGATCTAGGATGTGATGAGTAAAACAATAAACAACTGAAATTTTTTTAAAGAGAGTCTTGTGGCTGAATCTGAAGATGTTGAGTTTTGAGTGTGAAATGACTGGTAGAGAGATTTGCCGTATAGAATAATTAACGTTTGTTCTAGAACTGGAACCCGTGGTGTAAAAGGAGGGGCTTGAAAGTAACCGTAAAAATAAAGTAAGGTTATGGTTCTAGTGAGGGCAGTACAGCCCTAGGTGTGAAGTTATGTTAGATTGGTGAGCAGCTGTAAAAGGTTATCAAGAGTAAAAACGTTGTGATACGTCCTTCTCGAATTTGATATATTTTAGGATAGGTATGGTAGAAAGATTTGAAAAAGGGACGGGTTAAGATGCAGAGTTGTGGTAGTAGGAAAGTGTCGTTGTGGAATGGTCACAAAGGTGGCTGGTAGAAATTTAAAATCTGTGCGTGGATGTTAAAGGGACTAAGTCTTGAGTGCCCTAGGGTCTACATGAGTTTATGTTGTTACCCGTGTTAAGTTATATAGTTGGACTATGGTCTGGAATAAGAGGAAGATTAAATAACAATGTGTGGATCAGATGGACAATCTTTAATGCGGTCGGTTCCTGTGTAGGGTGTGTTATAGAACCATCTGAATAAAATGAGATAAGATGAACGTTTCGCTAGAGAGTTGCTTGGTGTGAGAGAATTTTATGTTGCTGAGAATAAGCTATTGAATGAGAAAATAAACTGAAAGATTACGTTGAGATGGTTTGGTCAATGTGTGACAACCGAGAAATCCAAATTCTCAACGCATTCGTGAATCGGGTACCGGATGTTATAATGGTGAGTGTGTTGGGAATCGACCGGATCGTAGATCAAGAAAAAAAGTAAGCACTATGTTAAGAGAAAAGGATGCCTGGAGGAGAGAAAGTGAGTTTGAAAAGGCGAGAATATAGGTGCATAACAGAGTGAAGAGTGTTAGAGCATTACTTATTTTTTGACGCTGGAGGAGATGTTGAGCCCACCTTGGGCCAATGAAATGAAAACCGCATTTGTGACCGAAGAACGTCATCATTAAGCTGCAAGGCCATCGAGTCAACCCTTGTATAGCTCAGGGTGGATTTTTCTGACTGTGACGACTTCTCACTAATTATCTTTTTTTGGATATTCAGATGTAGAAGTTTTTAAGGTGGTAAGAGGTGATGAAGTTTGGTTCTTTCTTGATTCTAACTTGCTTCATATTCTCTACTATTTTTTCTATGTTTCCTGCAGTGTGCATGTAAGCCAAAACGACGGTTACCTTCTCAGTCTTGAAAGGGAGAGGAAGATGAGCGAGGATGATTAATATGTACTGATAAATAGAGGAATCCGGAGTCTGATGATTTATGATGATGTACTTTTGCCTGATCTTGTATGCTGATTACAATACACTAAATATATAAGTAGGGTATAATAAGTAACATTAAATCGAGATATATTAAATTGCTTATTAAACCTGTTTATGATATCATTAAATCATATTTATATAACCTTATATGTAAAATATATATATATAATGATGTAAGGTTAATAATATATTAATATTATATGCAAAACTGTTTAAGAGCTTTTACGTTAATAAATTCAAGATGAGCGTGTTAACTTGTACTTGTACTTGATACCACTCATTCGTGTACTTGTACTTATGTATGGTACTGTGGGTACTGAACAAGAGCCAATTCTACAGTACTTGTACTGATAGCCCTAACTTTGAACATAATTCTATTCCTTACATTATTTCTCGCTTTCTCCTCCCTCACTATTAAAATGTACTTGAACTCTCAGGTCTCTTGCATATATAGTCCTTTAAGCTATGATAATGTACTGAAACCTTAGTTGTATAGATATATATCATTTATAAGTACCACTATTATATGCGTAATATTAGCTATTATAGTCCCCTATATATAGTATAATAAAGTAACTATTATATATATATAATTATATTTTATTATATATAATTATACGTATAAATTATGTAATAAAAATAATATTAGAATGCTCAGTTATAATAGGTCAAAATCGCCTCGAATATATGATTTAATTTTAACCTAAAGTGTATTCAATAGGAAGATGTATGAATTGTGAAGAACTTGGTTAGATATGATAGGTTTAAAAATTCATAGAAAAGAAACGTTTTAACTTTTTATATTATATAATAATATAAAATACATGGTAATTATTTAAAATTTATGTAAAGAGAAAAATTAAAGAGAAAATGGCCTGCTGGCGAACATTCTTTAGATCTTCATGAAAATATAAGAGCCTTTATGGAAAATGAAGATCGGAATGCATATGTTCCAATAAAATTCAACTGAAGGATATACAGTATCAAACATACATTAAACAACTCCGAAGGCTCGTTTCTTTTCTTTGATTGAATTTCAGATTACTATAAAGAGTTTACACTACTAGAAAGATTATGGTCTAGTTGATTGCAGAGAGTGGTTGTAATGTTTACTGCTTGTAATAATTCAAATTACACATGTTAATTATCAAGAAATTTGTATCTATGAGAAACTACACACACACTAGCCATACCGGTGTATATTTAAATGTGCAAACAAAGAAGTCGATGAACGGATATGGGAATGAATGTTCGTAAGAGACGTTCGATGAGGAGTTAAAAAAATATGAAAATTGAAAATGAAAGAAGAAAAAACAAAAAAATACATTAGAATGTTTTTTTAGTGGCTGATGATATAGTGGAGATTAATTATTGACGATCGTCAGTGTATAGTTTAACGTTGGTAGATTTGTTAGAGAATTAAAAGGAGAACTAATGACGATATTAGAACTTCATAGTATAAATAGGTGTTAACTATTGTTTTAAGGTTGGTAAAGGTTATAAAATAATCTTGAGGCTGTACTAGTATTATAAAACTTAAATAAAACGACGTTTAAGGTGAGGTGACAAATATAAAGATACATAAACAAGAATATTGTTACATTAACCTCCGTATATAGTTAACGTTTAAGTTTGGTACGGTTTAAAACAGATACTATTACGGATCAGACTAGTGCATTAGAGTTTAATCCTTTAAGTTATGAGGGTGACAGTTGTTTAGGCAGGTAAATAAGGCAATAAGCCTGTAATTCAGTTTCTTAAATAACTCAGAATTTGACATATAAAAATTACTCAAGAAAGTCTATCACAAAATTCTGTAATATAGAAAGCAATGCCAAGTTAGTTTAAATAATAATAACAAATCTTTCTGATCCCACAGAGATGTTTAAGAGTAAATCGAACTATATATCTATAGAATATAGTGTCTTCACCAAAGTGATTAAATTAAGGATAAAACAAACCACAATTGATGACCCTGATACCGAATATTATTGTAGGTAAATGAATCTAAATCTTTATCCGATATAATGCGTTTATTGTAGTAATACCCATTATGTCTGTTGATAATTATTAATAGAATAATAAGGTGGTCTCTATACTTGATCGCCTAATTGAGGGTTGGTTTTTTTTTTGCTTATAGTTTTTCGACTATCGTATGCTTGTTTGAATTTAATCTTACGCTGTAGTTGAGGACCTTAGTTAAACAATTTATATACATTTTTCTTCAAAATTTTCTTTTTGGTTTCCAACTAACTAATTTACAATATAAGTCCTTTTAAAAACGAAGCCAATGAGATAAATGCAATGATATTAGCTTTATAGAAAGTTCTTTATCTCTACAAAATATGCGATAACTAGATGTTACAAATACACTTTCGGCAAACCCCTGATTTTGTTCACAGAAGATTTTGAGAATACCATACACTCTTAAAAATGAGAAATTTTTTGAAAATAAATAAATAAATCAACATAACCACAGAGCTATTTTTTTTTAATTAACCCGGGCTAATTACTTAATGAATTAATAAGATATTCTTGCTATTGCTTTATGAAATTATATTTGAAACAATTCAATCCTTTGAGTTGTTCTACAGTGGCCCAATGTTACAGAGAGTGATCTACAAAATCATCGTATTCCTATGCTGGTACTCTTTACTGAGTTATAGTGTAAAGGTGTCATTTGTTATAATATAATGACGAATCATTTCTTAGTTGTCTAAATAGTATGAAGGTGGTGTAATCTATAACCATCTAATCTAACTAGCAATAGAATTGCTATTTTTAGGTGAATCCAATATTTATTGTAAATCAGGCTCTTATAAGAAGTCTCTCAGAAATTTGAATGGAGTGGTTCCTATGTATTGTATCTCCTTGAGCTCCAAGATTACAGATTGTATAACATAGTTGGTGTGAAATATATCGCTCACCATGACGCGATGCGTTGTTTTAAATTAACTGTGATAGATTCTGACAATAGTGCTACATCTAAAAAGAAAAGCATTGCAAGGCCACTTTTATGTCATTCATTATATACTCTTCCCAATATCCTCCTTTCAACTGACCACAATGCTCCTCATAACATGCAATCTGCTTCAAGAGCGTTTTTTTTTTTTTTTTTTTTTTTTTTTTTTTTTTTCTTTTTTTTTTTTTTATGTCTCAACTCTCCTATACTCGAAAGCTCTAAGTAACCTAGTGTTATTAAATACGTGGACATATAGTGGTGAACCGGAATTTTATTCTAATCTTAATTTAAGATCCACCAAGTTACCCTATGGCTCATTTAATGCGGGCTTCCTTAAAATCATTCACTTCGCGATATCATCCTTATCCTTCTGCGCGCCCTGCTCACGTTTCGTATGATTGTAGACAGCCCACATTTTATCTTGCCTTGTCGTCTGATTTTATCCATATTTATCGATAGTGCGATGGCAACCAAGCTCGCATCTCACTACATATATTGTAGTAACTCCTCATATTGTAAGGGCCTATTTATAACGTGTCTAAGAATCACATCTAGTGTGCTTGCAACCTGATTTCCTATGGTTAGCGTTTAAGATACTCTCTATATGAGTGGTTAGCAGTGCAATGGTAAGCTTACCTAAATATTAAAATAACCCAACCAACAATATTGCGTCTGTACAATTATTCCACGTCTACCATGAATGTTAGTGTGAAAATCACTTGTGGGTAGTGTTAGTTATCGTTCTGTAGAATAGTGGCAGACTTCTGACAATCCCAGAACATTCGGCTATCAGGGGTCAATCTTGATCCATCGGATTTCCTGACTGTTTATAATTTTGTGGTACTTTGTTTGCTCCATCAGAGCATGACGGAAAACTCATGCAGACAGATACGAAATTCATCAAGTCAGATCGCACTTTTCAATTTGCAAACATTCCACTGTTAACGGTGAAAGCCCATCACAATGAACATTTTTGTGAATAGCTTTTATTTCATTATTTGCTTTTTCTTCAGTTTTGTTGAAATGATTTTGCCTGTCTGCCTTAGCATAGCCCTTTTACAAAGTTTTTTATTTGTTTATAGTATTCATGCACTTTGCAGTTTTGGTGATTATATTGTATTATATATGTATTCAGCACATACACTCATATAAATCTATCTATCTATCTATCTAATGTCCTACTCTGAAATCTATCTATCTATCTATCATATCTATCTAGCTATCTATCTATCGTATCTATCTATCTATCTATTCTATTTATTTTATTTTCTCTATAACTTAAACATATCTTCAGATTATTATTATTATTATTATTATATGAGTGTATATATAATTGATTATTATATATTAATCTATCATTATTATTATTATTATTAATTATCTATATATTGATTATATTAGTACAACGACTTTCTTCTTCTTCTTCTTCTCCTTTTTTCTCGGTCCTTTTTTTTCTCTTCTTTGTGCTACTTTCTTCTGCTACCTTTTCTGCTCCTTGCCCTATTCAATTCCGCTATTATTCCTATTCTATTATTTATACCTAGTCTTGAAATCTCATTTTTATTATGTATTTATATATATTATTATTAGGTATTATTATTATTATTATTATGAATTTAATTTATCCCTTATCATAAAGTTTCTCATTGGATAATGGATATTATTATTATTATTATTATTAATTATTATTAATTGAGTTTATATTTATGTTATTTTAAAAAATTTTCGTCGCCAAGAGAGATTTAACACCTTATTGAAAGATCGATATTCCTGAAGAGAAATTTATTAACTTTTTTTTCAATCATTTTTGCTCCCAATTTTAGGCTTTTTTAACAACCAATCAACCCAACTCATTCAAGTCTTCTGGCATTTTTTATGTGTCTCTGCTTAGTTTTTTGACAATCTGCAGATTAGTTGCCTCATAGGGTTAACCCGGAATTGCATTTTAAAATAAAATGTTTTGTAAATTTTGATTGTTCAATTAATTACTTGAAAATATTTAATTATTATTTGCAAATTATAATTCATTTTTTGCTGCAGATAAATCATTAAGCGATTTCGAAACGTCCTTAGTAGATTTGTGGTAATTATTGCGTGGACTTAATTTTCCAATTTAAAAAGTTGTTAGGCTCCATATATATATATATAAATATATAATAGTATATATATTATTATATATATATATATATATATACCGTACATATACATATAAATCTCAATTATATAACTATATATAATATATATTGAGTATTAGTTATATAATATATATATATACGCTCTCAAATATATATATATATATATATATATATTATATATATATATATAAGTCATAGTATAATTTCTAGTTCACAAATATATATATATAGTAATAAATGGATATATGATATATTATATATACTATTATATATATATATATAATATTATATATTTATATAGTATATATTATATATATATAATATATTTTATATTATTATAGTACTATTATATAAAAACTATATATTTTATATATAATAGTATTTATATATATATAATATTAATAGTAAGTATGTACGTTAATAATAACTAGACTGAGCAATTAAAATAATAATATAATAGTATTATAAAAAATGAAAATATCCTAATATATTATTATATTTAATTCATACGACTCTTTCTACTACATCTAGTATATAATATAATATAGTAATAGTTTTATAGAGATATATATAAATAAGTAGTATAAAAATATATATATATATTATAAAAAATCTAATTTGATATTTCTATAGAAAGAAACTAGAAAGGCTAGTTATTACTATAATGAGTATATATATATAGCTAGTAGTAATATTTATTAATATATAAAATATATACTTAGAAGAGCTATACTATATAGTGATGGCGACACGCATCTCAACATTCTCCAAAACCAGATATTGCACGATTCACCTGCACTGACACCGAGACCAGCTCAATAAGTGCACGCGAATTCCGATTACCGATTCCGATCCGATCTTTACTACTACCCTATAAAATAAAACCATATATAATTCAAAATCTATACTATATACTATAAAGTGAGACTTCCGTTATCTATCATAATATATATTTATATATATATAATATAATAATATAATATAACCTCCTTAAAAAAATAGTTAATATATAGAAATATCTATATACTATATATAATAAAAAGATAATATATAAATATATATAATTATATGGTAACATATATATAATGATATAAAATATTAGCCTAATTTTGGTAAGATCAAAACTTTAATTAAATTAGATTATTTAAATTATAAATTAATGTTATAGAATTCTCTAATTTTATTCTTTGCTAAAGAGACTAAATATAGGTTAATTACTGTATTAGTTTATCGAGTTTTCTATAAAATAATAGCAATATTTAAAAATTCTCTTACAATAAATGGACAATTTGACAAATTTTGTTTAAAAAAATTCCTTCAATTATATTTTATAAAAAGTTATAACCACTATCTTAAGCAAATATCCTATTATTGATTATTGTCATAAAATGAACTCGTCAAAGCATGAACTCGTTATATATTGAGCCTAGTGTGCAAAAACATTAACATTTCTCCATTGTTCTGAGTGCATCCGATTTTTTTAGAGAATGAAATAAATGACTCCTTCGCTATTTCTAGAGGATGTCTATAATCACTTGTCACACAGGAGGAAAAGTAGGGCGCAGGCTTAATTATTTTCTAGCAAGGACACCCAAATGCTGAAAAGGTACCTTATTCGAAGACCACCATTTTAAGGGACTTTCTGAATATTTTAATAAATTTTCATTAATTAAAATTGTAATTATAGAATCAAAATTCTACTTTTATTACATCTCAATTTTTCTCTAATAATGGTCGTACGTCTCCCTTTTTTCATAAAATTTTGTTTCTGGTAAAGAAGTATTTTTTCTCTTAAATTCGAAAAACAAGTAAATTCAAAACTGGTTAAAACTTATTATCTTCATTGGGTAATAACAAACCTTAAAATTTTGACGCGCGTATTCTGTTGCAATAAATGATAGGATAGAAATTGAAGACTAGCGTTTAAAGTAGTGGAAACTGTTTTCCTTTCCTTTATGTAACATATATCTTCGCACAATACAGTTTGCCCAAAAAAGCTTCCACTTTTTCTTTAAATTCCGTTATAATTCATCCTCAAGGATATGTAGTTTTAAAGCGTTGATCAAGAGAGTGGTAGCAAGCACAAGATTATATCAGTAAAGGTATAAATGCCTGAATTTTTATTTATTTACAATTTTTCCATGCTGATATCTGAAGTAGTACACCCCTCATTAGTCCCTCAAAAGAGTCCTTTGGTTTCTTGACTTTTTTCAAAAAAACGCAAATCACTTTCATATTTGGGATTATTGCCGATGCGATTGATTCCTTGTGGCTCAATTAAATTGCTTACAATCAACAAATTTTAAGTATTTTTAGCAATTTTTCAATGACTTTTCAGTTGTTTCGAAGCATGTAGGTTTTGAGATGATCCTATCTGCAATGACGAAATGTGAGAGCCGTCTTTTGTTCAAAAATTATATATAAGAAAGCAAACTAGTTGTGACTGGCCTATTACATCTAGTTTGGTAAAACGATCCCTTGAATAAATCTGTGGCTGTTTGGTAAATGAAATCATAGTTTGATATTCTTCAATACTTGGCAATAGCTTGAGGCGAATGTGATTAAAATGACCTACATTTTGTTTGCATATGGATATTTTTTTTTTCATGTCTCTTTGTTCAAAATTATGGCATCATTTGATGAACTATTGTCAAGAGTTGTAAAAAGCAACAGTGTAATTTGCTTAAAGGAAATCAAACTGCTTAGTGTAGAGCTCCTGCTAGCCATAAATTATGTGCGTTACCCTAACTAAATACAGATGGAATTTGAGTCTAGTGTAAGAACATTGAATTACTGCCTATTGAATCATTGTGTAGAACGATCACTTATATTAGGATGCTGTATGTGAGCATATCGTGAAAGAGAGGTGAAACTCGAAGTGATAGCTATGTTATACTCAATAGCGTGCCAATTATTTACAAAGTGCCACAAGGCAAATAATTTGCACTGCTCACTTACCGAGGTCAAGGGTTTATAATATCAAACATGGTTACATAACATGACTAACGAAAACATTGCCAAATGTCTGCTTCACTATCACCATGACTGTTTGAAAATCATAATCAATGATATCTTAGGGCTCTTACGTTAAACCAGCTAAAGTGCGTCCGTCAAACCTCAATCCGCCGTCTTAATTCTGTCAATCTAAAATAGTATTGTCACAGGAAGAACTAGAAATTAATTAATTCAAAATATCGGCAGACTTCGAAATATTGTTCTTTGAAATACATAAAGATCGATAGAGTAGAAACTATTTTCAGATTGTAAATTACCAAAGTATATCGCGGGACAGAAGACCCATCGGTTTAATCTAATTTTGCCGAATCGATTCCTGATTCCTGATTCATTTTGCAAAAAAAAGAAAGAAATTGTTGATTCTTCCGATTCAGATTGCCGATTCCGATTAATCGTCCCATCCCATTAAATATAACGTAAATATAATATATGTTTATATATATAATAGCATATATTCCGCTATATATATATACCATTAGTATATAATATATATATCATATTATATATATTATAGGTTTATATATATATATATATATATATTATACTATATATATATATATAATAAGTATATTATAATATTAATAAATATATAATATAACTATATAATATAAAATAATATATATAAATTAAGAAAGAAATTAAATCGACAAACCACCAGGAAGGACTTCTGTCCATGTCAGTAGGACCCTGTGGAGGGAAAAGAACCGTCTCTTTGCCGGAAAAGCAAGGATACCTTAACGCGGTTTCTAATTCAGCTTGGCTGGCTCAGTTCAAATATCGACGGTAAGCCGGATTAATTCAACCGATTGCATGTTAAAGCATCATCTCTATCCCAAAATTACTGCATTAACGTCTGAGTGGGACGAAGCGAGAGTTAATAGAGAATAGCTCACATTCTCTTCCGCTGCCAACCCATGTCTTCGAACCGCGGTGTCCCCTCACTTGCTAGGAGAGTGTGCTCTTTGACCACTGGATTCTTAGAGTCAAGCTTACCGCACAGATTACTTATATAATATATATAATATATATTATATTATGTATACTAATATAATTATATAATTTATTTCTTATATAAGATATTCCTATAATGTTAACGCGATAATATTGTAAAGTATATAGTATATTATTTAAAAATCATATTTATATTATAATATATTATAGTATATTATAGTAGACTAAAAAACCCTATCTATATATATATATTATAACTATTAGTATATAACAATATAATATTTATAATAATCATAACCTAGTATTATATATATATATTATTGTTTAGACTTGAGACCCTGTTATGGCCAAAAATTATGTTTAGAAAAATTCACCCGAATTTATAATAAATGCACATTTAAAACTTTATATATCAATTAACCAAAACTTGTTTAGATTGAAATAAATTAACTATGTTGGTAATTAATGGCTGGATACTAGCTTTTCGCATACACCTCGGAGTAGGGACCCTTCATTCAGGTGTCTGACCAAATTCAATTTTTTCTAATGCAACAACTCCCTCGTGAGTATTTACTTTGTTTCCGTGCCTGAGTTGTGCTATAGTAAAGAAACTTTCGTAGATGGGTGATCTTTTTCCATGACGGCATTTGAATTACACTAATCAGTAAATTTTTATACTCACACCCCCAAAAGTGCATTGCTAATTAATAATTGGTGAAATGCAGTTGTCTTAATTAGAGTATAATGCAAAAAAAATATATATTTTCGGAATATATTTGTCTATTTTATTGAGTGTTTTTGTTTACCCCTTGCTGTATAATAATTATGTTACTTTATTGGGATTTATGTGAAATAAGCATTGTTTATCTTGTCGATGTGTATAAGGCCAGAGTATGTTTTGATTTAATACTAGTTATTTATAGGTCGAGTGATTTGTGAGTTAAACCCGTGATATTTCTTTTCTATTGTGACTGTTTGGTTTCGCCTACTCAAATTATGTTATAAGGTTACCTAGTTTGTTGTTACGAGATAGAATTTTTATAATTGCCAATACAGCGTTTAAAAGGCTTGGGTTGTGAATTTATTTTGAGTGGGTTGTTGATGTTTGAAGAAGTCGGCTTGCTTGTATTTTCTGGGAGTCATTCAAGAGGAATTTTTAAAACACCTAGAATTAGAATTATTGTGACTTGTGTAGATGTGTGAAAAGATCCCTGAAAGTCTATGTTATATGGGTTGGTATGTATTTTTGTGATGCGTGCTTTAGGTTTTATGTCCGTGGTTATGGTAAGAAAGTTGGTGTTTTTATTAATGTATTGTTTTCATGTTATTTATGGAACAGGAATTTTGATTTGCTTTTTGTAATGTCCTTTGATAATGACAGTCAATAAGAGTGGGTATTTTAGTTTAATAATTTTTTTAAATTTTGTATGGAGGTCTGTTTCGTGGTGTAGGCCAAAGATATAGATTGCTCTTAAGTTTTCTGTGAAACCCGGGCGCGTATACAAATTTTTGAAAGGCGAGGACGATTATAGAGAGAGTTTGAGTAGGTGTATTGTAGTGTCTCCAAAAATTTTAATGGTCTTTGAAGAGTTTATTTACCAATCCTGCTAGTAAAAAGTGGTGTGCTGTAGTCTCAAATAAGTTAAAGTGGTAAAGTTTATATGATAATTGAAGTTTATTTAGTATAAGTATAATCCCTGAATGAAATACAATTGAAGAAAAAAGATAAGTTTGAATTCCTTAACTCATTAAGGTTGATCAGAGTTGATTTTGATTGGGTTACCTTAATCTCAATAGGGTTATAACAGTCATGTAACATGATTGCCGTTTTATCAGCCATCCCTAACTTTGACCCTAAAAGAATTCCAAGTGCTTGATTCTTGTTCATCGTTCCATATATAATTTTCAAATTAATACTAGACTGATTAGGGAATATTTGTTCAATTTAACTTGTACTTGGGAATGTGTTTACTTATGGTCTGATTTCGAGTTAGTTATATCATTTCATAATAATGCCTTCCTACGTCGACGTATTAAATTAGATAAGGTTAATTACATGTTACTCCATTTATAAATCTAATCTTGAGGGAGAACAAATCAAAAGATTACTGTTGTATAAATTTTCATTCTACTATATCTCTAGTTTCCTCTCTTTCCTTTTCCTAAATATATTGTATCTCTCAAAGTTCTAGTCTCTTCTTCTATGTCTATCTACAGTGGTTAACAATTAACTACTCTATATACCTGAAGGGTGAGATCTTTTTCCTTTAAGCTCATCGATTGTATTTGAATAAGTCATGTAGGAAAGGATGTAGAAATATGCACAATGACATAAGCATATAAATAATAAAATTTTAGTAAGAAACGTTAATTTCCACATAAAGATGGTTCCTATATAAGTCGCCGTATACTCACGGAGTTATTAAGGATCTTCTCCAGAACTCCGTGCGGATTTGTTTGTCTCGGTGCTCGCTGCCTACCAAACAAATTCCATGTATGTCTAGTACCATAGCCCAGTGCTCCGACGATTTGATAGCTTCTTTAACACTTTCATCCGGTCCGATTTTTTCTTCATCTTTTCACTGCCTACTCTAAACCATTTCCATTAATCAATTGTTATATGGATAATGTGCTATGCGAGGTATTTGACGCATACTCAAGTTTATCTTGGTATTGGGAGAGCATTTACATAACTAGGCATCTTAACATCGTCAGTTATTAGATTACTTTGCAATCAATAATCAATTACACATGATGTAATGACGATCATTACATGCACTGAATTGCAACTGAAAACGCCTTTCTTTGTGGCGATATTTCCTTCAAAATGGAAGGATTATCTTATTCAGTATCTCATATCGTACAAATAATGACTCCTATGTATTAACATCTTTGATGATCACATTGTGCCTGTTCAGACCATCTGTCTGGCACAAGCTTGAGGTGGTTTTTTCAATTATTTTTCACTTCCATGGCTGATTCGATTAACCTCGTAAAAAAAACTGTATTATAATGCCTTTTTATATAGAATTTCAACACAGTAATTGGCGATTATGGTATATTTATATAGAATTTAATCAAACGTTAAAATAATTTAACTAGATTATTATTTATTAGTGTGAAGAGCAATGAAAGAACAATTTGCTTTTTTTATACTTTTTCCGCAATATTCCTTGGACACCTCCTTCTTTGCAGACATCGTAGAACAGCCATCGAACCCAAGCCCACGCATTAATCTCGTGATCCAGTGTATCTTCGGAATCGTGGACAAAATCGTCATTATGAGCTTTCTGGCATATGGTTTTTGCGTCAAGCGCCTTCAGTTACAAAGCAATACATTCCTCTAATGGACTTCATCCAGTACTCTTTCGATCGAATATAGCGACAATTCCTTATGGTAATAATTGTCTCTAATTCTCAGAATTAATATCAGCGTGTATTCAATCTGCTATTGTAAGCTATACGGCGCACTGCTTCCATTACCTTAATAACGATGCTTACTCTTTCCTAATTAATATATGTTGCAAACATAGTAGGAAATAGAATGCTCATTCTGAATCTGAACTGAATTGGTATGTGCATTTTTCTTCCCTTTTACAAAATGGTTTTTCAATTTAAAGATCTAAATCTCCGGCATTCTTAATAAAATATAGTAGCGGCATAAACCTATAATCGTGCATAAGACACTCCCTCTGCTCATAAGATCGCTTAAAAGCGCCCGAAGACAAGGTAGAATTCGTAAAGCACGTACAGACAAATGGTTCCACAGCATGATAAATTTAGTTGAGTATAATATTTTTTTTTCTTCTATGATTGTTCTTATAAATGTTCTGGTTAATTTGGATTGTCTATTACCAAATGTACGTTTTCTCTGTTTTTAGTGTAAGACACACCACACCTTCTCCTCGTCCAAACTTCACGACAGCGACCATTTATGCCACTCTATGATCCGTCTAAGTTCATGGATGTCCGAAAGCGATGTACAAAACCGCGGATGTATTACATCGGTTCAATAATCAAACTCTTAGAAGACACAGCCGTTAAGCCTGTCAAATATATTACCCGCAAAAAAGGAATACGAAACCTCAGACCACCCTGCGTGCTCAAATATGTGATGTGTTTTCTTAGATAATCAGTACTATAATATTCTCCGTTCCCGGGAGGCGACTTACAGAGATCGAGGGGGCACCACAAGAGAGTATAAGAGACATTGCAAATCTACTGACACTAAAAATAAAGGTTAACCTGATATAGATAGTGTAGGTTCACCCTGCAGCTCAAGCAAGTAATAAATAAGCTACTTAGCCCTTATTACTGTACTCTATTGAATTAGGTATCCACAAAACTAATCCGAAATAGTTAACCAAATCTGTGTCAGTTGATACAAAACATCATAACAACATCCTACCTTGTGCAAATCCTTAGTTGGAACCGTGTTAGATTAAAATAAAATTAGAGGGTACGAAAACAATTAGTGATGAAAATATCCCACACAGTGTATAAACTTACTTATTCACACTAATATGAGTAATATGAACCTTTTTATATGCAAATAGGAGAGATTAATTATAACTTTGAATAAAATAAAGAAGCTGACTATGACCTGTTTATAATATTAATAATAGTTTACAAAGAAAAGAATATTAAATATAATATAATATATAGAATACGTAAATATGATACTTCATAGGTATATACTATATATATATATATAATACTGTGCTATTGGCAAATATGATGAACATAATTGATTCTATAAGATATTTAAAAACCTTATTGAAAATATACTATTAGTATAAAATATAGGGTATAACAGGTTACATTCGCGTGGAAAAGGGAAGCACGTAGAACTCCAGAACGTAAAGATCTTACCGTTAGTAATTGTTTAGAAGGTAATCATTACAAATAGTAATGCTTTGGCAAAGGCCAATCTTATAAGCGACGAGCTTTTCTTCCGCAATACTAATAGGAGTCTATCCTGCTAATCTAAGCAGAAAATCCTTCAGTTGGAATTCTCTTATAGATTTCCCATGCGCCAATGCGCACTTATTCATTCAATATCAATGTTCAACATTAGAGGGTTCTCTGGGACAATCCGCAATATAACATAATTTTCTTATCTTACTTTTAGTAATTATGGTCAGAGTTCATAAATAATGTTTGACCGAGGATAGATTATTTTATACATACAGTAGTATTGGTCTGTTACTTAGGAAGATAGTAAGACTAAAAGCGAATCAATCACAGAGCTCTAAGTCAATCTCGAAGTATCCCCATCAGTTACCGCAGTCTCCAAGAGTAATATTAGATCTGACGGATGAAACTATATGCATATCTGCGTATCTCACCCGCTATATTAGCTAGCTAAGAAATGGAATAAGATAATAAGCGAAGAAGTTGGTCAGCTAGTAACTATCGCATAATACGCAAGATAGACATCGGAAATACTAGTGCTAACAAGGAGAATTTTTTACGTCAATCTCAATATACAGGTAAGAGAGGTATTGTGTAAAGTTGGACAATGAAACGGCTCAAAAGCGGACGGGGACTGGCACCATTTAAAAATGTGAATAATATATACGAAAATTCAAGATATTTGTTTAACGATTAAGTAGCCTAATAATCTTCAATAATCCTCCGTTCGATTACGATAAAAACGCAGTATATTCTTTCATCCCTTCAAATCCGACAATTTATCTTGATCATTCAAAAACAGAGGAAACAGAGATGCGCCCTAGCGCGCAATTAAACCACTTCAGACATGCCAAACTATACATCCATTATTATACGCAGCAACAACTGAACAGAGTAATAGCTTTGACATGTAAAAGGTTCCACATTAAAATTGGCCGAAAAAGATCAACACGGAACACCTCGAAAATTATGTAATGATATTGTGCCATGGGTGCAATTTTGTTCACAGGTAATCCTAGGGAAGGTGACGCGTGCAATACTCGAATCTGTTGGCAATAGCTAAACTCGCGTATTACGTTTTGACTAAGAGATCATTGCTCAGATAGTGAAGAGTGTTACTATAAGGAGTGTGAGGATTCATTACATAACAGGTCGATAATCACAGATAACTTACATGTACTGCATTAGGGTCCAGTAAAAAGATGCCCCTGCAAGTATGCAAGGTCTAGTTCCCTTCTTTGTCTGGATATGCTCACAACCATCAAAATTGACTTTAAGTCTGAAGACTGCAATAATCACCCATTAACTAATAATGCAGGACTCAACCATCATCACTTCAATGTGCATTCGTTAGACTCTTGAGGAAGACTGGAGTACATTGATAATGGATTAGAATAGTGATAAGCAAAATTATCTTATGAGTTTTTTAAGGAGCGGTAGTCCATAGACACTTATGAACAGTTTAATAAGAAATCAATTGTCTTTTCAAAATATAAAGAAAAACTTTTGAACCTTCTGATTTATTATTCCTGCAGAGGCTGTCGCATCATGATGACAAATGATATGTGCTACTAACGGAAGGGCCTGTATATTACTCCGAGAACTTTCTCTTTGTTTGTTCCTCGGTTTCTAGAAAAGACTGTGTTCTTACATCGCGTAACCACACTTGTTTCTAGGCAGTGCATTATTAGATCCCGCACCACACCTTAGATGCAAAAAATTCACGAATAGAAACCAAAGGTGATAATTAATTTAGTCTATTAAACCCGGATTACAAAAAGATCAGTCGGTACGCTCAGAACCTTTATACAATAGCATGTATGCAATTTTCCTCGCTTTCCATATGGGTATTTTAGCAATTGGAGCAAGAACTTTTATAACAAGGGCGGGGGGGGGATTTATAACCCTCCACCTACCAAAGAACTATTTATACTCACGCTCCCCTTTCATTCTTTAAAGAAGTTGCTGTCATCTGGCTAAACGGAATAACTTCTTTCTTTCAATGTTTGTTTTCAACTCATCTGTGCAAACACTTCTGCACATAACATAACAAGAAGTCCCGGAACAGAAGTCGCTTGCTGCTGTTAACATTCGACCTATAGCACTCTAATCTCTTTCCCATGTTTTTAAAGATCATCAGATTAAATACAAGGATGTTGTATGGCAAATACGTTTACAATCAACATTCGAGACTTTCTGCAAAAGTAATTTATTGTAAGTGTTTAAGAAGTCTAAAACTTCTTCCAATAGGAGGCCCGCCATGATACGCAAACAAGAACCTCGAACACCTTCAGGTAGAAAGTAATTATATAGACTGTCTAGGTTCAACCCGTACTAAGGTCCATAGAACTTTCCACTGTGGTCACTACTAAAGTGTATGATATCAAATTTAAAAGAAGTTAAGGAGAATAATCGGTTCTTTTGCGATATTGCCTGTCTCCAGCCAAAGCTAGATAATATCGAATCTAGTCATGACAACGTGAGAAAGAATGTGGGGAGAGGTTGAGCTGCGCGACCAAGTGAGTGTTCATGGCCTCTAAACGAATAGCCCACTTTTCCTAAAGCTTTTTTGAAAGCGGTGTGCCAGATAAGAAGAGAGACGGTTTGGTACTGAAACTTGCGTTCAAGTGCCTTATTCGGCATTTTTCAGTGCCGAAAATTTTGGCCTCACGAGTAATTACAAAAGTCGCCTCGGTTTCTTCAATGCTGACCAGCCAACTAAATTTCTGTTTCCATTGTTTATTCTAGTAGCGTTGTTTGTCAAACGATTTTGCGGAATGTGAGCTGGATGATCCTGCACACTTTATTTTCAACATTTTTAAATTCCGATGTAATTTGTTTAGAAAATTGATACTTGCATCGTTTACCTCTCGGTTATTCTCATACGCTTAGTCCTGTCCTTGTCTCACTGTGACATCATATATACATATACTGTTCTCCTCATGATCCCGAAAAAGAGAAGGGTAAGTTATGAAAGTTAAAAAAAAAAGATAGCGCTCAGCCAATTATATATATATAATAATATATATAATAATATTTATATATATATATATACGTATATATATATTACTTATATTTTTTTAAAATTAATCTTATAATTTAAATATTGATTATATATATATATTATAATCTATTATATATATTTATAATGTTATATATTATAGTGTATAAATATATAATCATTATATATAATATATAATTTGTGATCATTAATGTTCTTACTCGTGTTTCAGACGTTCAGTAATATTTTTCTCACTAATTTCGATCGGAATTTAGAAAATTGTCACGTGCAAAATGTCGTGTAACTGTACTTTTTTTGGAATAATAAGTTAGTAAAGGCCCATCGTATTGAAATGTAACTTTTTGTGTGTGGACTACCAAAAAAAAAAAGGGGGATAAAACGGGGGACCCCCAAGGGCACCAAATGGAGAACGTAACATCGAAAGATTTCACAACTATGACGTCATCACTGTCATCAATGCTCTTTCAAAGATATATATGATAATAATAATATAGGTATAGTATATATATAAGGTATAGAGAATATATAATATATATATATTATATATATGTATATTATATATTATATATATATATAATATATATATCATAATCAAGTGGCTGAGCGATGCATTTTCCAGCAGGTCATCGCTTTTACAGTTTCCCGGTTCCCTATTTCGAGCATTATAGCTAGTATAATATACTAAGGTAATAATGTAAGACCTAATATGGATATTTATAAAATCAAAAGTATTTTTATACTAAAATAGTTTTTAGCAATTTGATACCCCTATAATAAAGTAGGCCACTCCCGTTTAGGAAAATTAGTTTGAATAGAGATGTATATATTAAAGATTACTCAAATAATGTAACGTATTGATACTTAATAAAATACTATATAGTAGTAGTGGGTCAATTATATAGATGGTGATACCCATAAAAACATGAGAATTATATATATGTTACAGACTCTCCTAAAGAAATGAAGCGACTGACCTACATACATTCGGCAAAATTCTCTTCCACATAACAAGTTTCTATGCTGAGTTAAGTAATGACGTCTCTTATATCAAAGAAATGCAAGGCTGTATCTTGGTCCCTGTTGAAGATTGTTTCGGTACTCTCAAATATAGCAACCACTGGTCTATTCGCCGGTGCAGATGTCTCTAATTATAATGAAAGCCCAAGTATAATTTGGAAGTCTTACGCTACTCCCGAATGTGAGTTTATCAGAAAATAAGGCCAATGTTATAAAAATTTAAACTATACTTATCCTTGGGGTAAGTTTTATGTTCGTCTGAGGAAACGGCCTGTCTACTGAAAAACAATTATAAGACTCCCAATTCAGCCTCAATCTCTCATAGAACTAGCATTACCATCAAACGCCAGAAATCATCCTGTTGATCTCTACTATTTGCCATCTCTCTAGCATATCTAAGTCTTTCTTTAAAATATGAGGCCCAAAACTTGTGCAGCTGCCCCACATAAACGTCTTGATTAGTGGCCCCTTTATTTAAAGAATCAAACCTTTAGATTTAGCTAGTAGAGGAGAGCCAAAGAGCAACCAACAGAGCGGTAACAGAATTCCGGCCTATACATAGCTTAATACAGTTTTACTTATACTTCTTTGCTCTTTGTAAACAACATTGCGATTTATTACCAATCTTATAGTCTATACTTCCAACAACAGGAACTGATAGTATTCAAATACTGCTTAATATTATTACACACCTTATATCTCTCGGCCACCAACCAAGCCAATATACCCATTCATATCCAGCACGCTAAAACTTTTATATTGAGGAAAACCTAAGGTGAAGAGCACTTAATCAATTAATTTAACTATAAAATTTCACGTTGACCACCTTAATAGCTTGCCCACCCACAGGCAAGTGTATCAAACGATCATTTTGAAGATCTTAGAAAATGATAAATCCATGTCAAATCATTTATATGCCTAAGGAGGTAGAGCCACTTAGGTAATCGTGCTGGCAAAATCATTAGAAAACACGTATGCATCTGTAAAAGTCCCATAGAAGTACTAGCAAAAGATCCGTTATGATGATGAATGAGATGGAGGAAGACAAATGAGAAAAGCCCAGACTAGCTCAGAACCCTATAGCGAGGACCACCACTCAAGTATCACTGTATTTGCCAAGCCAGTGAAAGATGACTTATTGCCATAGTAGTGTACACACAGATAGATAGTACGTATATCCTAACAAAGCTTACATCTTCAGACACAAAGCCAATTCAGATTAGAACACACTGAACGTATGAGTTTCAGAAGACCATAGCTAACGTTCATCTCATTTATAAATATATAACCATCACAATTTCGATCATCAACTATTAGATGTAAATTTCATTTGACTCTAAATAAAAACTCTATAATTCAATACTTCTTAATATATCTAATAACTTTTCTCATTCCAAACAAGCTCTCTCAGCCACTTATAGCGTTATATATTCTGGCAACTTTTTGAATTCTCAGGTTTGAATGGAAGTGAATGGTACATCTAATATGCGTATCAAGTATAATTTCCTTACAGATACTAATTAATATGGAATAGTACTGCTAGTGCTACTATGAATTGACTGCTTCGGCTTCTAGATCCACTTTAAATAATAAATAGAGTGAAGTGCACAACACACACCGGGAATATAATAATTAAATAATAATTTATAAAAAAAATATAGATGCAGGTAATTATATCCATTCTTATTCGAGAATAACTAAATCAATTTCATACATTCCACCATAATATAATAATATCTCAATAAATTAGTGTAATCTCAGATCTGATGATTTGTTCTCTTGGCACTCAGAGTCCTTGAGAAATCAAGCTGACGATAATAATATAAAATATCGGAGTTGGTAACAATAAAATATTCTCGTTTCCATAGTCATAACTCTTTCATGAACTTATTAAATTAATTTCAACTCTAGTCATAGAATCAGTGTGATATGCTCAATAAGGGTACAACCTTCGATCATGAGCTTAATCGATCTGGTGCTTTTCATGTACAACATACGAAGAGTGTACTCTGTTAACTTTCCTAAATGGCAATCTCATATTCACCTACTAACAAAATCATTTCGCTGGGCCTCACTTGACCAAAAACATCTCTTAACAATTTCTATAAAATCCATCTTTTGCCCTCTCTCTCGATCTGGATATACATACTAGTTGCTAACTCTCAACTTGTAAAGAGGTCAAACTCTGCTGCCGGCCCCTCCTATTTTACCTACTCAACTCTATATACCCTTTGAACGATATCTCGGCGATTTCTTTTGATTACTCTTCCATTCATTTCTTTCCTACATCAGGGTCCATATTCTCTACCTGTGAATTATCATTTAAGATCTTGGGTACACGGGCTCTGAGATCTATGAACATTAGTAAGGCGGGTCAGGTGAGCCAACCGGATGGCATTTCCTCCCTGAGTTTTTGAAATAAGCGAATGTAGACTACGTGCATGAACACACACACTCTGCCTCGATTCTAACTTTTACTTTCTACTATGTCTTCTCATCTAAAGTACTAGACACATGTGTTCCTCAGTTGTTGGAAGCAACGCACCAATGTCCAAACCTATCCGAAAAAAGGAAGACCGCTCTGATCCTTCTAACTATCGCCTATAGCTCTCACTGTGTATTCTATCTAAGATCTTTGAAACAACTTCTGTAACTCTCGACTTCTGTAGGCCATCTGGAATTACTCATTCTTGTCGCTTTCGATTCACCAGTACGGCTTTCCCGAGTCGTTATCTTTCTACTGATGCGCGATTTGTACTTTTCGCGCGTGAATTTAAGGACCAGATTATTGATTGGGTTTCCTCGCCCTCTTTAGGAACCTAATCTGTGTGTGAGACTGACTGTATTTTCCGGTCGCGCTCGACATTATCCACAGCGATATTTCTCCGTGGTAATGGCACTGTGACGTCACTTGCCTTCCCTCCTCATTGTGGGGTGTTTTCAACTTCCTTCTCTTTTGCTTTACTTTGATGAGTACTATGTCTTACTTTTCTAGTCTCTCCTCACAAAATAGTTTAAGTGGGATATGAGTAGTGAAGGTTTGGAGAGTGTGGAACTTTCTTCTTTCATTTATTCTTTTAATTTATTGGTGTTCCTCTAGGGTCGTATCGGTTGTCTATTATACATGGCATCCCCTACTTACTACATATATCATTATCTTATACTTTATTCATTTAATGAATATTTACTCACCTGCACATCTAACTCTATCCTCTCTTTATTGCCGATGATCTCGTACCTTCACTCTTCATAAACTCTATTTCAATTCTGTCTACTTATCTTTTTACTTCTAGAATTGCATCTTCGTCTTAAATTACTTCTCATAAATAATATTTGAGGAACTTTCAGTTTTGTTTTTCCTGATTGGAGTTCGTCCTCAACCTTTTTGTGAATATTCAATTCTTTTAAAAACTTCAACTTTCTACAAATTCCACTCTAAAGACACTACTTTCTAACTTTCCATATAATATCTATTCTGGAATCGATATTATCTTCTCGTCTCTCTCTAGTTTGATATCAAATATTAATAACATCCTTGGCCTATTTAACTATATAAACAAAAATCTGTCTTGGAAACCTCATATCACATAAACGGTTTTGCTTATGACTCGGACTCGTTTCAAAGAAAACTGGGAGTTTCTGTTTATAGAGCGGAACTGCGAGAGACTGTTATATTATTTCTGTTCTCGTTACTCCAGCTATACAAGGATCTTATTCCGCCCTCGTTATAGAAGATAGAGGATAGCATATACATTAGCAATATCTTTGTAGGGTAAGAGGTCTTATAGGGATTTTCATAGCCCAGTAGTAGTAGATAGATAGCTCTGATATATATGTGAACAGGTAATAAGGTTTGCAGATTGCAAAATAGCCAATAGAAAGGTCTGATATAAACCTATCTATAGGTACGCTCATTTGCACTAAGTTCATTTGCACCCTTCTATCTTTTGCAGGGTAGATAGTAGCATAGCATTAGTGTTTAGATAGAGTAGGTAATCGTATAGATATATGACTTTGATGATTTTAGTCATTAAGTGATGAGTACCATACAGAATGGCAAGGAGTGAGACTACGGTAGATAGATAGAGTAAATGTGGATTTGAAAGAAGGAGAGAACTAAGACGACACGAAGTAGGTACGACAAGAGCACCTTTTAACGACGCAGTCACGGGAGAGAGAAGCACAGAAGGTGAGAGGTGCATGTGTCTGCCCACGAAGTTTTGTGGTGGATCTTGGTAAAGCTCTGACGGGCTTAGTCGCTGATGCGGATGCTATCCGTATCTGTACCTGCCACTTGATACTGTGTCATGTGGAGAATGTCGCTTTCCATCTCTGTGTTGTCCCGGACTGAATTAAATCTCAGCATCAGCGTATAGAAGAGGACGCAGCTGTGTCTGTTATTCATCTCAGTGCTAAATTTCAAGCCTTTCTTTTGACTCACCTTTCGAGAAGATGAAATTTATCTTCGCATTGTTGCATTTTATCTAATAAATTTGATACTTATCTAAACACGCTATCCCATATCAATTTTGAGCTTTGCTACATATAAATCAAAAAAAATTTATATCAATTACCTTCTATCTCATTTTTCATTTTTTTTCTTATAACTTTTTTCTAAAATGTCATATTGAATATTGAACATTTTTTGAACGAGGAAACGAAAATTTAGAAATTGGAAAAATATTATGCAACGTGAAAAAGTTTATTTACTGAATAATATTTTCAGTAGCATAATGATTGTGATGAAAAATATTATGAGATAATATTCCTTCCTTTCGTCTTTTCCAAAATTTTAGATAAAATTGAGATCGTAATGCGCTGAAGTTTTCAATTGCGGATTCTAATTCAATAAATTATTGAAAGATTTAAAAAGTTTAATTAGCCAATATCTCTTAGACGAATAAATAAAAGCAAAAATAATAAAAGTAAATAAAAATAAAATTTCAAATAAATTTTTAAATACATATGAAATAAAATATAACAAAATTTAGAATGGTAATGAAGAAGAAAAATATAAAAACCAAAATCTCTCATTTAATAGAAAGTGAGTTCTAAAAGACGACAATTACTAATATAGAATAAGAAAAGAAAAAATATTTGTAAATACAATCTTTCCTACCCTTTAATAAAAAAAATGATTACACCTGGTTGAAAATAGATAATACAATCAATATCTACAAGACCTATATGGTGAAAGAATACCTTATCGATTAATAAATAAATCGATTGTATAAAATTGTTTCCCAAATATTCAAATATTTAAAAAGATATATTAAATGTTATTATTAAAAAAATTAATGTGGATATAAAATGAGAAGTCAATAGTAAATTATATTAAAATAAACAATAGAAAACTTAGAGAGATGCCTTTTCAGTCTTAAACTAATAAGATAATAACTTGTAATACTGTGAAAGTAGCTTAAAAAAAAAAAATGAAAATAAAATTTAAAATTAACAAAAAAAATAAATAAATACAAGCCCAAGAAATAAATAAAAGTAATTGAATTAAAATATCAATAATTGTTAAAATATCCGTGTCTCTTCTCAATATAAATGCTGCCATTATTGACAATCGTTATGTTTAAATATTATGTTAATTATAATAAAATATTCAAATTATTTCATAGTTATGAAAAAATACAAATGGATATTTAAACAAATAGAAATCCAATAAAAACATTCAATAATAAATATAATAAGCATAAACAAATGAAAAAATGACATAACTTCATTGTAAGTTCAAAGTAGCTAAATAAAAGTGCAATAAATAAAAATAAATAAAAAGTAAATTTAAATAAGTTAAGTAACTTAAATGATATATTAAAAATAGAATTGAGTAAGAAACATACCATTAAATAAAATATTAAAAAAATCATTAATGTAATACTTTTAAAATTAATAAACACAATAAACTCAGCAAGCAAACTGTAAATAAAATTAAAAGAAAGTAAATACAAATTAAATAAAATCCTTCAATAAATACAAATTTTATATATAAATTAACCAATTTAAATATGAAATACATATATTAATAAAAAATAATTATTATAAAAATGTTACTCAAATTAATAATAATTAATAAATACAAAATAATACAATATATGAGAAGCGTAGCGAGAAGAAAGCCAAAATCATAAAGAAAAGCAATGGAAAGAGAAGGAAGCTTCATATGAAGATAATGTTAAATAGGAAGATCTTTTGGAAGGAAGTAAAAGATTAAGAAAGAGAGATATTTCAAATGTTATCATACATACAGAAAATGTACATCTCGAGAGAGGCAAAGGATAACATCTCTACATATCTTCAAGTCTAATTGGAATTCAATTAAATAAAAGTTAAAATGTATCTTTCATCACATACTGAAGATAGATTTATCTGCAATTAATTAAATCATAATTATAGAATTTTAATTATAAAAATCAATAATTTCAATACATAAATTACTAAATAGCTACGTTAATAAGTGAATTTATGTATTTATAGATTACTATATTATTTAATTTATTAGTCTTCTTCATATAATAGTTTTAAACTTATAAAACTGGTGGTTCCTTTGAGGGAGTTAATATGTGAAAGTTTCAGATATTATCGAGATTTCTTCACTTCATTAAAATACATTATTCTCTTCTTTGTTTTCAAGGTGCAATTACCGGAATATGTTTTTTGTGTGCTCATGTATGGTTTAATGGTGATGTTTATGCTTTACTCGTATTGTATTAGTTGTCTCGTATACTCTGTTAATAAATGATAATTGATATAGTTATTGTGTACTCGTATTGATATGAGATAATGGATACTCTTATATTTGTATGTATCTATTTATATATGAAAAAGGTATGTATGTATGAGGTAATGATTTGTTATATGTTAATTTGTATTGTATGTATGGTTACATACGTATGTGATGTCTTAGATAATTAATTGTATGATATGTAATAATAGTTTGCTCTTGTTATAGTTAATGATTTACTATGATTTGTTATGCTCAAGTAATTGTATAGGTGCTGCTCCGCAGTGCAAGGTGTTACTCATAAAGAGATACACGACTGAAAAAATTGTTTTCTACTTAATAATAATACCTTTCTTACTTTATGCACTTTACTTTGCCAGTGTATAAAAAGTGTGCCATGCTATATAAGTATGCTTTAACTTTATGTGTCATGCTTCGTTAGTTTGCTTTACCATTGCAGCGTGTGCCAAGCTTAATGATTATACTTTACGAGTACCATGTTTTGTGAGTGCTTTATCTATACAACCTGTGCCATGCTTTATACCTTTACGAGTGCAATACTTTGTGAGTCCGCTTTGTCTATGCAGCTATGATTTCTTTGTGAATAGGCTTTACCTTTGTATTTTTAATTTTGCTCAGCCAATTTGCGATAAGTTTTACTAATTTTTTTTTATTCTATATGGTTTATTATCATCTTATAAAAATTTGCTGATGATAACACTAATTATTACTTTCGAAATGTCGCGGAACAAAGTTTTTTTTTTTTTAATTGTGTTTTTAGACTAATTGCATTTTATTATAAAAATTCGTTTCATTTAGACAGTGATATATATATATATATATATATATATATATATATATATATATATATATATATATATATATATATATATATATATATATATATATATATATATATATATATATATATATATATATATATATATATATATATATTTATATATATATATATATATATATATATATATATATATATATATATATATATATATATATATATAGGCAAATTTGTAGAAACTGTACTGTGACTATATATATATATATATATATATATTTACTATATATACATATATATATATATATATATATATATATATATATATATATATATATATATATATATATATATAATATATATATATATATATATATATATATATATATATATATATATATATATATATATATATATATATATATATATATATATATATATATATATATTTATATATATAAAATATATATATAAAAAAAAAATATATAAAAAAAAATATAACAGCTACAGAAAAATAAATAAAATTTTATTAATCAGGAGACATTTTAAAAAAAAAATTAAAAAAATAACGCTTTTGAAAAATTTAAAATTGTTAAAAATGTTGGAAAATCTGTATGATAATGATCATTTTTTGAGAAGAACGAAGGAGCTCTAGCGCTCCGAGTGAACGTTAAGGTTGGCAAATGTCGATTTTTTTTAACTAAAAGATATCCCAAGGGTAAACGACAAAGATGGACAGAGTCGGGGTTTCTCGGCCTACCGGGGGACGACGGGGGGACTTCGTCCCCCCTCTGTCCCTCCGTCGGCTCGAACCCCCTAAAAAGGAAATAAAAAGAAAAATTAACATTTTCTCCAGAGCATAATAAAAAAACAATATTTGGTAACTCTTGCTCTCGTACTACTGCAGAAATGGAAGGTTGATGAGAGCGTACGCTGCCAGACCTAAGATTATACTAATATTTAAGGTGTTATTAATAAATATTAGAATAAAATAATTTTTTTTTAAGTTTCATCGATGAAATTGCTTGCTAAAATCAAAAATGTTATTTATTTTCCAGTAGCTGTTATATTTTTTTAGTTACATGCATGATGCTTTCGGGAGGTTTTTTTATATTTTATATATATATATATATATATATATATATATATATATATATATATATATATATATATATATATATATATATATATATATATATATATATATATATATATATATATATATATATATATATACATATATATATATATATATATATATATATATATATATATATATATATATATATATATATATATATATATATATATATATATATATATATATATATATATATATATATATATATATATATATATATATATATATATATATATATATATATATATATATATATATATATATTAGGTAAAGTCAAAAAATACCGAAACTTTTAAGTAAACTTTATTATCGCATATGATACAACTTATAACACAATACCACCCTCAAAGTACCTTCCTTTGGCTGTCACATACTTTTGAAAGCACTCGTACCACTGCTCGGAACAATCTCTGTTAGCCATCTTTTATTACCTCTTTCAACGCACGCGTAGTTTCATTTTGAATTTCTTCTGCTGACTGAAATCCTCGCCCTTTTAACAGATCCTTCATGCTAGGAGAAAGATAAAAATCAGCTGGTGTCAAATCTGGGGAGTAGGGAGGTTGAGAAAGCACATACACTTGGCTGTTCGTCAGATATTCAGAGACCAGGAGTGAACGATGTGCCGGGACATTGTCATGGTGCAATACCCAATTTTTCGCTTCCCAAAGCTCAGAACTTTTGCGTCGGATTGCGTTGAGAAGACGGCGGAGAATATCAATGTACATATGATTGGTAACTGTAAGACCGTGATGTATGAACTTAAAGTGCATCAGACCTTTAATGTCATAGAAGACCTCCAGCATGACTTTTCCCTTTGGGCGATCTGCTCAAAACTTTTGTTTTCGTGGTGAACTAGAAGATTTCCACTCAGAGGTCTGATGCTTCGTTTGATGGTCGTACAGGTAATCTCCTGTCTCATCGCCAGTTATTACCTTATTCAACAATCCTCGATCAGCATCCACCATAGCAAAGAGCTCTCCTCTATGTAGGCACTCTCTTCCCACTGCTCCTAGGTAGGGAATCTTGGGACAAGGTGCGTACACACAGGGTGCATGTTCAGGACTTGTGCTCGAATCGCGTGACAACTGCCATTTAGAAATCCCGACAATATTAGCAGCGTCATCGAAGGTTTACCTTCGATCAGTTTGGATTACCTGCCGTACTCCAGCAATGATATCATCATTACGCGTTGTTGATAGTCTGCTGACATGCTCATCATCTTTCAGCGACTCCCACCATTCTTTAAAGCGCGTATACCTCTCGTAAACTCGGGTTCACGAAAATAATTCATCACCCACACCTCCTTTATCAAATTGAATGTTTTTGTATACGTTTTCCGTAATTTGGCACAGAATTTAATGTCTGCTCCCTGCTCAAAGTGGGCCACTCTTGAGTAGCACACTTAACGACAGCACACAACAACAGTGCCTGAAAGAAAACTGAATTGTAAACACGAACAGATGCTCAGGGCTGTCATAAGCTGCTGATACACCCCCTAATATGTCTACACACACGTTTCTCACAGCACTAGCTTATTGCATTGTAAGATATGAAGACTATGATATGAAGATATTTTGGTATATTTTGACTCTACGTAGTATATATATATATATATATATATATATATATATATATATATATATATATATATATATATATATATATATATATATATATATATATATATATATACATGTATGTGTGAGTGTGTCGGTGTGAGTACAATTGTATTTAAGTGTCAGCTTATGTGTGTTTCCATTTTTCATTCCTGAATTATGTAAAATCTATTAAATTGAAACTTCGCTCGTTCCTCTTTCCCTCTTTGAGTATCTTCCGACTTCATTATTTGTTGTCCTCCTACTCTCTGCTAAAGCTAACCCCTTAGGTCAAATTATCGTCTGTAATTCTACCTTAGACGATTCTCGAGCTGTACCTTCTTCTGCAGCTTCCTCCAACTCATTAATTCTTATTATTCTAATAATATAGTGGCTCAATCCGTGGAGTGACAGAGTCGCAAGTCAAGGGCCTGGGCTCGATTCCTAGTCCGGATCCTAGGTAGAAATTACCTAGAAAAGTTCCAATCCTTCAATATTGCTATGTCCGTAAGGTGTGAACTTTATTTAAAAAAATCAAAAGGTATGTTTTTCTTCTCTCCTTGATATTAATGCTAAGAAAGAGTATGAATCTGATGGGCCTCCTTCAATGGTTCTTAAAACTGGGCTTTCCTGGCTTAGGTTCTAATGGAACCTCCCCCCCCCCTTCAATAGTTCTTAAAATTTGGATTCCCATGCTTACTGTTTCGTTTCTGCCTCTCAACTTCAAAGTATTCTTCTTACTCAAAGTAAGCTCTCATTCGAAATGTGCAGAAAAAATGTAAACTCTTTTCAACCATCAAACCCGTTTTTTTAAAAGCTTTATATATATATATATATATATATATATATATATATATATATATATATATATATATATATATATATATATATATATATATATATATATATATATATATATATATATATATATATATATATATATATATAAATATATATATATATATATATATATATATATATATATATATATATATATATATATATATATATATATATATATATATATATATATATATATATATATATATATATATATATATATATATATATGTAGTACTCCATTATAACTTTGTAAAATAATTTTAATTTATGTTCGTACTTATGCTAAGATTTGCGCTAGCAAAATTTTAGCATAAGTCAAAGTGAAAATATATATAAACTCGTCCTTTTGAGATACTCTTCAGTCAGATAAAGTCAGATAAAATTAACAAAAGAAATAAATTCACTCAAGATACTCTCTTCAGAAATCCTCCCGGCAAGAGCGATAAACTTCAAGGAAAAGGCTGCGACTTGAATTCCGATCACAAATTTTCGCCGCTAAACGAAGAGTCAGAGGCAATTGTGGAAAACGCGCTGGAAAAGGCTGTGACTACCAATTCGCCTACGAAGAGAGAGTATCTCAACAGAAGGGACTTTTATTACTTTTATACTTTCATTGCATATTTTACTTATGTTGAATAAAAACATCATTTCAAATATGGATTTCTAAATTACCATCCTCTTATATAGGGTGCTTGCTCTTAAAATAAGCCACCAACTTAGCAAGTAACAGCCCTATATAATTGGTGAACCCTGAGTAGAACACCCAGAACTTCAATCAACGCCTTCTGAAAAACACAAAATGAAGAAAAAGAAAAAATAATACTAAAATTCTCAATCAGAACACTCCGAGAAGATGACTCAAGCAAATGAACATTATCAATACGAACTTCAATTTTCATTTTTAATAAATTTTGGATTATGGTCTTCAGCTTTTCACAACTATCACAGTTCGAGGATTCATCGCTAGACATAGCAAACTTCCTTTACGGTATGGATTTCTTTCATCATTCAAGTTTGGATTATGGGCAGAAACTCATTTTGGATTCCACTACGAACTCTGATTCCTTTTCGAATTCTAAATGGTTCTGTGACCGCTCCCTTTTATGTATGAAGAAATTTTTCAAATAAAGAACCTAAACTTCAAGCAACTTCGCCTCTACATATGTAACTTCCTTTACGGTATGGATTTCTTTCATCATTTTAAGTTTGGATTATGGGCAGAAATTCATTTTTGGATTCCACTACGAACTTTGATTCCTTTTCGAATTCTAAATGGTTCTGTGACCTCTCCCTTTTATGTATGAAGAAATTTTTCAAATAAAGGACCTAAATTTCAAGCAACTTCGTCTCTA
>JABUQX010074530.1:0-10338 GCA_015478945.1 Trachelipus rathkii | reverse complement strand
ACATCAGTGACAAATACTTACTTACACATATGAATACCGTCTGTCACACATCTTCAGCAAGCCACTTCAACAGCCTTAGTTCGGATTTTCTCAGATAACTTGCAGCCACTTTCGCATCCACTTATATATCTAGAATTCTGAATCATTACTAACTTGAAATAATAAATGACTGCTACGCTCTGGATGTCAACTAAATTTATGATTGATCCCATATAATCTACGTCCCAGCTGACTACAATTTGAGGACTTTCTTCTTCAAGTCCTTGAAAAGGTCAGCTTGCTATCTCCAGAGAAAGAATGCAAACGTCTTTCCCTTAGCTTCTCCTAGTACTGATTCTGATACTGACGTACTATTTAATAACTCTTTTTTAGAATACCATGCTCTATATCCCCCCATCACAACCGGCATCGACTCACCTGCCACACCCAAACCGCACATTGCCACGCCAGATCCTACCATCTAAGACACACGCCCGAGCCCACACCTTATCACACCGTACCTACACCACGATCACCATCAAACACTTCTAATCACCACACCTTCGACATTCTAATCAACCACTTCGAGAACTAGCTTAGAAGTGCCAGAGTGCCGATGAACACTGTTTTTTTTTTGTTATCCTTGGAAAATGATATATATACAAAAAATTCTATATAAAACTTTTTATGCTATCTTCTACAGACGTATCCCTTACGTGAGATCTAGAGATTTATAATTAATTTGAATTAACTAAGCATATCTGTAAATAAGTAAAAATGCATCCACAAGACACACTGGTTTCGGCATAAAAATTCTTTTTTGTTGTGTTCGTCTCTAACCAATTCTGTTGGGGATTTACTCACCTTCATCAATAAACTGACTAATATCTCATCCTGCATTTTAATAGGAACTTCTTTTTCATGATTATTCATGCGTTGCTCGTTTTTTCTTTGTTTGTGGTGCTTTGAAGCTGCACATCAGAAATAGCCTCAGCATTGCTGAGTCTTCTCATAAAACCTGCGCCAATGCTCCTCGTTGTCCTAATTTTTATGATCACATCTTTTGACCTTATTTCCATCTTCGCACTCTAGTCACATAAATTTATAAAAGTTTCCTGCATGATGTAACTGGCTGTAAATAGCTCGTTGTTTATCGAATCTACTAACCGAAGATGACCAGAATGGTAAAAACATGTAATAAATTCTACCATGAATATATTATGTACAACACTTCTACCCCTAGACTCAGTCTACTGACCTGTGCTCCATTACCACAAGCTTGGTGGCAACATAGATCTTTAGCGAAACAGAAAAGACATCTTTCAAGCACTTGCTTCAAAAGTGGGAAGATCTATCCAAAAGCACAAATATACTCCTAAGCGTTATAAAAGCATTCGTCATCCTATCAATGTACATTATGAATCTACTATGGCCTTTAGAGTTTCTTAATCAATTGCTAAATATATCTAACAATATATGATATTGTCATCTTTAATTATATACAATTTTAGAGTTTAGCAAACAACCAAAATAAGAAACAAGTCGAGATGAATTTGGGGGAAAAAAGATGTTATTGATATTATAATCTGGTAAATAACTATTATATAAATAATTAGAGTTAAGATTACAAGAAAAAATGTCAAATAAGAGGAGAGACATAACACCATAAATCAGAGATATAGATAATTATAATCTATGCGCATCTTTTAGTGTAAAATCATATACACATTAACAAATATAACAGCTCTTTATGAAGATTAGGAATTATTCCTGTATTGACCATTTTTAATATAACAAATATTCTATACGCTACTCATGTTAAGCACGCTCTTCAAGCTCTGCCGACGGAATCGACGCTAAAACTAATCACCATCGGTAACTACATGGTTTATTTTGTCATATTAAAACACTTTCCAATCTCTTCTTCACTTAATAGTCTACTCCAAAATAAAGTCCCACACATTAACTTTACCACTGGGATCCACTGCTTTTACTCTTCTCTGGAGCCATCAAGCATTCATACAGTCCCACTACCGGATCTGGTAAAATAATTCTCTTATACTCCTATCACTCAGATGCATAATTCCATTTCAGCATATCAGCGCAATCGTCAGGGGATACTCCAGACACCAGACACAAGCCACCTTTGTTCGTTCAGTACAAACGAACATGCCAATCCGATCTGTCTGTACCACACCAATACCTACAATAAAAGAACCACTAAATAAAGACCAACAAAAACTCTCCTCACTAACTATAACTATATGTAAATCTGCCCACTCTCCCTCATTCTCTGATTTCTTGCTAATCTCCACAACTTGGAAAAGCCAATCTCTCGCCCATTTCCTCGTAAACTCAACCCTATGAATTCTGTATCCCCCCTCCCCGCGCTCTCTTAACGTAGACTGTTCCATCAAAGCTCTTTCCATTTTTTAGACATTTACGTACCTCAATTCGTGTCTACACTCGAAATTCTAGCACACCACTACAATACTTTACTCACCACGTTGTCATATTTCTCTAATAACAAAAAAGCACTAACCTCACACCTGTTTTTATAGGATTGAGCTTGCCGCGGGCCCTACCAATAACTCTCGCCTTCAAACCATCCTCTTACTAACTCAATTATAACGAACTTACCTCTTATTGGTGAAAAAGACATATAATGCGCAGACATAATTTTTTCTCAAACCTGATCGCTAAAATTAAAAGTGAAAAACCATCTGCTTATCCTTGCTAACCTAATCCCTATACTCTCACACGTTGAATTATACATATCTAATTCTTTGCACACCCCTCATCAACTCTCATCAACATCTAGTAATATCCTCACACTATCACACCGATCGCCCAGAGCCGAGCTTCGGACGTCTTACGGACTTTAAACTGTAAAGTATCATCACATCTTTTGTTTTAAATATACCTTCACGATCTATCTAGTGAGCGGAAATCACCGCGGCCGCTAAACTAAGACGGCTGTGCCCTTAACTACTATTGTCTGCAATCACCACACACCACGCGACCCGGTAAAAATTGATACATGGGGTGAATCATACCACCATTTATTCATCTCTGCGTACTATGTTCACTTTACGTCATTTTATTTCCTCCACCCTTATAGCATTCCTTTTTTTATCCCATTATAATAATTTAAATACAATAAATAGTTCCCACTTTTAATTTATATAGTTATAATATCATCTAGAGATGATTATTTAAAAGACATTTTCAACAGGCAATCAAATAATACCTTAATCTCCAAAAAATAACGTCGTCCAAAAAAGAAATCCTTTCCTGAACGTTGGGCGACTTTCATCCGTTTCTGCATGAGTCCTCCACTTCTGTCTAATCTACCTACTATTCTTACTTCGATTAATATCTCTCCGCTCACAATCAACGCTAGGCCAACTCGTGAGAGTATGCCCAGCGATCGCACAACCTCGGACCCTACATTCATCTTACACTTCCTAGAAGCCTTCGTCTTAATTCTATCCCATATCTATTACCACATATCTGTTAAATACTATGAAATACCTTTGGCTGTATTGCGATTTCCAAACCGATGCTAACAATTAACTCGACTGCGCCTACGTCGAGTTTCTACAAATCTCACACACTAAAATATTAAACATCTTTAAATGACTCAACTGCTCAAATTCCAAAGGGTTTTAAATTGTGACTGGAGAGACTCTATACAAATCAGCATATAACCGATCCGTCTATCACCCTTTTCACATAGACTTGATCTAACAAAAAAAGCCTATCTACCCTTCATGAAACCCACAACAATCACAACGCTCCGGTAAAAAGCTCAATCACTTACATGAATCGTAGTTTCCTTCACACGATAAATTTACTAGAGACTCGTTCCTCATACACGCTATATAAATCAACAGTCCCAAATTCACCCTTTTTAGTGGCTTACTAAGACTCGTTCCCATACACGTATAGGCATGGGTCCATTGAATTCCACCAATATAAACATATAAAGAATATCTATCCAAAAAGGCTCATTTGGAATATTGAGGTTGAGCAGGGGGAGACATAGTTTTTGCACCATAAATCTTACGTCAGAGACTCGTTCTCTTAACATTCATCCAGACGACTTTACCTCTCTTTCTATCTTTGTATGTCTGTTTGTGATCACAAGACTTCTGTATTATTTTCTTATAGTGTTATTCGCGCTTATGCGTCGCAGGCCTAATAGCTCTAGTATGTATATCTATGGATCTGAGTTACTCTTATATGATCGTATACCATTGACCATCCACTTTACTGAGCCCTCACCAATATGAACATCAAATTATAAATATAACTATAATAGCATAAACGCGTATACTACGCTCAAATTATTGGAACTAAGAGACAATGAACAGCAATACCATGCACTAGAGTACCCTTATTATATTACCACGCCACCTCGAGTCTGTGATTCTCGTATATCATCTATATGATTCTACTGGAAAGGTCTTAATCATCCCTCACACCTTCAAAGGGCACGGGCTACCCTTCATCTCCAATCTACCTTAATTCATGCCCATGCAGTCCCACCATACTTCAATTAGCCAGTTACCACGCCCTGCTTCAAAGATGAGCCCTGCGCCCATCACTGCATTCCAGTAACGCCGTCAACCCTCTTAGGGCAAATTACAAACAGCATCTTATAGAAAGGAGAAAGAATATATTTAAGAGAAGTCAGAGATACACAGGTATAACAAGAAACAGTCAGAACGAGAAGCGTACATATAAAGCACACCAGAAAAGCGAAAGATACAATCGCCATACTAATCATTCCTTTATTTTCCTAGCCTTATTTAAGAATTAACCTCAATGTTTAATCTTGAATTCTTCATCAATATTCTGAATCACTATATATAATATACTCGTAATATTTGTCTTCGGGGCGGGGGTGGGTGGGGCTGTGGGGTGTGGGGGCCCGGGTGGGTGGTGGTCGCGAGCGACAGGCGAGGGAGAGTCGGGGGGGACGGGTTGAGGGGGACATATTTTTGTTGTGTGTGTTTGTTTGTTTTGTTGTTGGCATGGGTGTACAGGTTGAGTCGAAGTGAGCCACCAGCTCACGGGGACAGAGTTACCCTGAGGTGTCGAAGGGAGCCGCTGCGCGGGGGGGTGGTGGTTTGAGGGCGACGGCGCTGCACAAGGTTGGTCAGACAGAGAGTAGTATAGAATTACGCCCAGATGACAGCAGTGCCGGCGAGGGCCTTGTAAGAGGGTGGGGGGGGGAGGGAATCTAGAGAGTTCAGCATGGAAACAGCGAGAAGAGTGGGAGAGGGAGAATTTTCCAGGCAGAACAGATGCTGGCCCAGAACAGTAGCGGAGAGGCACCGCCAGCGCAAGCACTAGCCTGGAGGTATAGCCGACATCCACACAAAAGCGTTCGTATGGCAACGACAGGCACCCTAAGTTCACCGAGGGGCGGCGAAAGGTGGAGTAGCGCGGAGTGAGAAAGGCTCCGGCTCGGAGCACGCTTGCCGCTGCGTACCGTATAGAAAAGCAGGATAGAAGACGCAACAGTGTGCGCCGGGCAAGAGGAGTAGGAGGGGGTCAACGAGGGATTGGGAAAGAGTACAGGAGAACTAGTGTGATAGTGAGCCTTTGCCTTTGGACTCGCGGACCCTATCCAAAAGCCGGGGGGTGGAAATAACCAGAGGAACGCGCGGTCCAGCGAAATACGTCGGGAGAGCAGGAAGAGTAGACGTTACGAGAGCGAAGAGCGGGGGATGAGGGGGGGGGCCCGTTGGATGTAGCTGGGGGAGGCAAGGTCTAGAAGGTGGAGAGAAAAACGGTGTCTCGCGAGGTCAAAAGGCAGACGACTCCGCGGGAGTTTGCTGTGTGAGTGGCGCGCGCCTACAGACCGTGTGTGATGTAGGGTTTGCCAAGGACATTTTTTTGGTTTAGGTTAGAGGGAAAGGAGGAGGTGTTATATTGTCGAAAGAGAGAGGAGACGAGGGGAACAGCGTGCGGAAAGAGAGAGGGAAAGTCGAGATGTGCTTGAGAGAAGCAGGAGGTTAGTGATGTTCGGACGTGTGTTTAAAGGCATGAATTTCCCACAAGGTGTTAAGACTGACGCCCACCCGCGAAATTCTATCCAGTGAGCACGCGAGAGTGTAGAATCGGAGTAAGATTAAAGACGAGACGGGCACATTCTAGGAAACGGGTACAAAAGAAGGAGAGCCAGAAGTCTGAAATAAGTGAAGAAGAATGAGAGGTTCAGTCATTCGGGGCATTGAAGGGGATAGATTTCTAGATGTGCAGGGTGAGGACAATCAGTTAATCAAAAAGAGTAGGAATAAAGGTAGGGAGATAAGAAGAACCCTGGAGGGAAAACCATATCTGACAGAGAGAAGGAAGAAGTCGCCCCGATCTAAACAGGCCGATATTGAGCGATTTAAAGGAAAACTAGACATAAGAAAGCAAAGAGAAGAGGAAAACCCAAAGAAGGAAGCCTTGCTGAGGAGCCGAGTTGAGCGGCGTGCGGGCATACCAGCGGTCGAACATGCGTTTGGATATGGTCAAGCGCCAGCCAGCTGCAAGTCTCCCGTATTCCTTGAAGGCCGGAAAAAAACCATAAATCAGAAGGATAGGAAAGTATATATCGCCAGTAACCTCGAGCGCCGAAAGCCCTTAACTGGCGATCGGAAAGAAGGTAATGAGATTCCAGATGATCTAAGAAATGAAGTTGAGAAGGAGTTTCAAAACTCTTAGATAGAATACAAAGTAAGACTATAGGGCGGGCCGATAGTTAGAGCGATCAGAGCGGCTTCCTTTTCGGAATAGGTTTGGACATGCGCGTGCTTCCAACACTGAGGGAAAGGTTAGTATTGAGACATTAGAGAATATAGTTGACGAGGGGCGGGGATGACACGGAAGCACACTACTCCCTCAAAACTCTGGGGAGGAATGCCATCCGGCCACCCGCCTTCCTAACTTTACGGTAGATTTCAGGGAGCCCATGCACGCGATCGCTAATTAAGGCACAGGCCAAAGCATAAGACACCCTGAGGAGAAAGCGAGGATGGAGGAATGCCAGAATCGTCCAGGGTTGATTTAGGGGAAAATAGGGCCGAAAGATGGCCCTTTTCAGTTGGAGAATAGCAACAGAACCATCAGAGCGGAATAAGAGGAGAAAGACAGATTTACAGAAGTGTTAGAGATGTTGTTGGGCAAGAGGGCAGAAAGGATTTGTCTTCAGTAGGCAGAACCAATGAGGTTAGCGCACTTTCGTTTGGATACAAGAACGCTCTGCTCGTCGAAGGGTATCCCTGCACGGATTCTAGCAGGAATGAAATAATTAGCACGGGTGATAGAGATAAAGAGAATTTTGCTCCACTCCGATAGGGCGCGACTGTCTCTGAGCCTGGAGATGGGCGCAGGAAGGAACAAGCACGATCGAAAGCAGTGGGAGGAATGAGAGGAGGAGAGAAAGATCTGTGTTCGAAGAAGGAATGAACCTGTCATCCCGTCAACGATTAACAGCTCCAACCTTAGTGGCAGAAAGTCGAAGCGCACCCAGAGACAAAGCATCATTCCAATTATAGTAGCGTAGAAGCAGCGCAAGCCCCCCAATCGGCCCGATCAACAGTGCCCGCAGAAAAAGACGAGGGAGTAGTGTCGGCGAGATGGAGCTGTTGGTCGAGGACAACAGGAGTGTATAAAATAGAGAGATCATAAGGCTTGTGGGGGTCAGAGAAGTTCTACGGAATAGAGAGCGAAATGGTGGTTGGTCTATGTTAAAGAGAGAAAGGATTAGTGGTGGTGAAAGCATAGGTTCAAAGGTCGCTGTTCAAGAATGTGTAGGATCGGGAGTACCGGGGGGGGCAGAAGGGATTGGTGTGTTGGGTTTGTTAATTTGCGCTCACGTTGCATTTACGAAGAGTAGAAGACTCGAGCCCATCGTTGTGGTCGACTTTATTGCAATCATGGACGGGTATTTCGCTCAGCAAGTGAAGCTGAGAAGAGCCAGAGATCGCGTCCCATGGATAGGTGGTTGAACAGGATCGATTTGTATGATGAGCAGGGTGAAATAAAAGAGCGGTCAAGAATTGAGCCCCTCCTGGCGCCGGGACGAACGGTGCATAGTTTTGAAGTGGGACCTGACCTTAGTTTCATTTAGTTATCTTACTATTGATATCTCTCCTTTAAGTAGCTTTTGATAAACCATTGTAAGTTCGTCCCTCGATCAAAGCCCATTTTGTTCATTCTTTACTTAGTAGTTATGGCATAGATCGAATCCCATGTCAAAAGCTTATTTGACAAATCTAAATCAATAATAGCAGGGACGGAGTCTTTATTGTATCAATAATCTACTGTAAAGTTTTCCGCGTTAAGGCAATATGAGGCGGGATCAGCGTTGGAGCGTCCTTTTCTAAATCCAACATTGTGATCACTGAACAACATGGCATTTGATATCAAATATTCTATTAGGACTGAAATTTGAAGACTATTTTCGCAAATATTTACTAACGGTTCTGTGATACGCTACATTGATCCTGTAATTTTTTCTAGGCAAAGGTCTCCTCTCTTTTACGACCGTCTATTGGCCGATCACTTTAGCGCTGTACTTGGAACTATTTCGCGGGAAAAAAATCTCCACCAAAAATGACTTACAGAACAAGTGTTATCAATAGGAGTGTGGCTTATTATGTCGGCATGCGAGTTTTGAGGATGTGATTGGGGAGAGAACTAAACATCACATTTTTCGTTTTTTTTAATCCGGCCGATTAACTTCTTTACTGGGAAGTCTCTCAAAATGACAGGAAAAATGAATAATAATAATAATAATAATAATAAATTTCATAATCATAATAATAATAAAAATAGATTTTTCAATCATAATTAATAATTAATATTAATACTAAATATAGTATTCAATCAATCAATATAATATTAAAAATAATAATCTAATTAATCAATATAATAATCTAATTTTGTTCTATCAATCAATAATTAAATAACTAATAATTAATTAATAATAATTAATAAAGAGTAATAATATATAATAATAATAAAATAATAATAATAATAAAATAATAATAATAATAATAATAAGTTAATAATAATTAATAATAATAAAATAATAATAAGTAATATAAATAATAATAATAATAATAATGAATAATAATAAATAATAAATATATATATATATATAATATATATTTATATATATAATATATATTACTTATATATATAATATATATAATATATATTATAAATATTAATATATATATATAGGTATACATATATAATATATATATATAATATATATATATATATAATTAATAGTAATATATAGTATATATATAATAACTATATAATATAGATATTATATATATCATCTACATATATATATATATATATTAAAGATATTGTGTATCCCCTGGAGGTGAGCAACAAATGATTATCAAGATAAACATACTTTCATGTATACAGCGTCATATTATATATGAATACAAGACGGATAATAAGTTTTATCAGCAATAATACAGCTTGAGAGTTGTTTAGTTTAAGAGCTTCGAGCTTCGGTTCCCGTTGCGGGCAACACCGTCGAAGGAACCTCCGGTGAAGCGGACATGAAGTATTGCTATTGATTGCACGCTCTGTAATTCTGGGCATACCTTGAGTAAAAATTTGGAGGAACAGAGTAATTATTTAGAAGAGTTGGAGGTAATTTTCTAAGTTGTGAAGATTTATTTAAATATGAATTAATAATGTCGTCTAATGTATGGACCTCCGTCTATGTATGACACATTACAACTCCTAGAAAACCATGTCACCACACACAACATATCTTTCACTATCATTTGTTGAGATCATTTCCAAGTCTCTTAACTATTATTAATTTGTAGGACTAGAGTAACCCAAAATCACAAAATAAATATTATAACAACAATAAAGCTATATCAGCATGGGATCCCCCCGGCTCCCCCACATTAAAGTAACATTATACATGGACGTTAATAAACAATATATCATTTGTCCCCAACCCCCTTTTTCAATTCAATATCAATGGTTTAGATACGTAGACGACGTTTTTGGCCTTAATACCGAAAGAAAATAATACAATCATTAAATTTTAAATTTTATTAACAATATACATAATGATATCAAATGGCTTCGAAATTTCAACAATAAACATAATCTCGATTTTCTATGACAATCCTCATATCCCTGTACCCAAAACAACTTTTCCCACATACCAAATACATTAAGGAAAACCAACAGCTTGCAGATTTATCACATGACATTGGTATTTCAGTATCACGGAAACAATCCACCAAAATTTCCACCCTTCCAATTTTATTCTAAGACTCGCAGAATTAGGCGACACCAGTATACTAGAAA
>JABUQX010074529.1:5000-39620 GCA_015478945.1 Trachelipus rathkii | reverse complement strand
CAAAAAAAGTCAAAACAATCAAATAAAATTCTTGAAAAACTGACCACTTAGTCTCCTTTGATGTCGAAAGCTTTTTACAAATGTTCCAGTATATTGAAACGACTACGATAATATCATTCTGAAAAAATGGTCATATCATAAAATGAAACATATTCCGCCCAAAACTAGAATAAAGAAATTTCTGAAAAACAAACACATACTCATAAACACTTGCGCCATAAAAACGCCATTTGAATTTAAAGATCAAACTTTGGAATTACAAAAAAAAACCGGAGTCTCAATGGGATCAATCACCCGAGACCAACATTTGCGGACTTCATATATAGTCTGAAGAACAAATAGAAAACAAACAATATATTCCTTTAAGTTTCCGAGAAAATTGAACCATGGATTACATCATCAGTCTGGTTAACAAAAGATAGATTATATATATTTAATAATCACTAATCTATTTCGTTACAAATAAACTATTAATTAAAAAATGGAGAGTTTTGAATGCAAAATTAAAATTTTCACAAAATTAAATAGATAATACTACTAAAAAACAATATATATAAAATATTTTTAGAACAGTGCAACTGAACTACAATAACAACGACTTAGCACCAATTGAACACGAGAATATTTACGTCTCCAACACAACTGACGAATAGATGGAATTATTATATAGAAATTCATCGACATAAGACAAACTCATTGCCATATAACAGATATCCCCCCCCAACTCTATAAACTCAAAAAAAATATGTACATCAAGCAGCCCCAACCACAAAAATAGAACATCTAACTTGGAGAGACATCATTAATGTAAAGATAATTATACACAAACAATAAGTAAAGATTACTAAAATATACAATGGTTTCCATCCACAAAAAACCTATTCATCCAGTAGCAAAAAAAACACCGCTAAATACACTTAAAACCAAATAATATTGGGCCGAATCCTCCAAAGATCAACGCTAATATTAACACCTGCACTCTTCCATATATTTACAGATGAGACAAATTAAAAAAGTTCGGTTCAAAACATCACCAAAAAAAAACCCAAAGCGCCACAACCTACTAACAAAAGTATTGAAATATCATTATATAAACGCAAAAACAATATCAGAATGAAACAACATCGAATACGGACCACAAATTAAACGATACTTGTAGACCAAGAACAAACGTACTAATATAAGCAATACAAAATAGTCCTGTTTCTTGCATTTAGGTGCTCGTTTGATGTGCGCATCTTGCTGGCGAAGTGTACGCTAACGTCGAAAACATATACTAAATAATACACAATTGCAATGAACAGCGATGGATGGTAACGCCACTATTAACCATGTGTAATATCACGACGAATGCCCTTCGAGCAGCGTATGTTTGACATGCCAACCAGGATACAAACCAAGATCAAGATAACAAAACACCATAATGCAGAAGACAGCAAGAACACGCCTAAAAAAATCATAACACAAATAAATGAGAATTAGTAAAAAATATCTTCCAAAATTCAGTTAAGTAGATAATTTTTCAGCCAACTTCTTATCTGCATGAATACCTACCGCAAAATAATTTTTTAGCGACATCATTTTGATTAAGGAAAACATACAATAAAGTATTAAAAACATATAACAACGACCATGATCACGATATAACGCTAAATATTTATACAAAAACAACAATAAATAGAAAAGAAAGGAACAAAAAAAGACACAAATACAAAAAAATATAATTCACACAAAATTCACACCTCTAAATTTTTTAATACGAATAAATATTACTCACACATCTACTCTAAGTTGCATTTAATCTGTTACCCACCAGTTTACTTTCATCTTCTCACTATCCGTTAAATATTTTAACTAAATAACTTTTTTAGCTTCGTTAATAAAATAAAGTCATATCCTCTGATAAAAACACAGTAAGTTGGACGTAGCGTTTGCTTATTATGCACGATGGTAACGGAAAGGCAGTATTCAAGAATTTCCTAAATGAAATATTAGATGAAACAGCATTAAGGAAGGTTATTTAGAAAATCATTAGAATAATAATAAATAATAAATAAACATCAAATAAAAATACATAAATATATAAAACTCAAATATCACATAAATCAAAAATAATAATAAATTAATACATTTACTATACATAATAGATAATAAATTTAATAATAATAATAATAATAGATAATCACACATAAATAATGAAATAATCAAAAAAAATAAAAATGAAAATAAAATACAATAATAAAAATGAAATAAATAACAATAATAAATAATATAATAATAACTAAATAAATAATAATCAATTAATAATAATAATATAATAATAATAATAATAATAATAAATAATAATAAATAATAATATATCAAAGCTAAAGAATAATTAAAAGGATAAAATGTAACAAACTTTTTGACACCTATTGTTTAGAACACGCACACCTTAAACAATGCTGATCAAATAAGAATAAGTGTTAGAAATCGGAAATAGGCATTGCCGATATTTATAGGAACCAAAAGTATAAGATTACGCTGCAAATTAACTAATCTCTGTGTAGCCTTAACCATAAACCAACAAACGTAAGACGCAGTGGCTATCTCAAAACTTTTTTCGAGTTCGCACGGCACCTTGAAAACTATATTCTTGTTAGAATTATCTAACAAAAGAAGTATTCCAATTTATAAATAAGGAGTTAATCATTTAATCATTATAAATTGCAATAATTTTGCAATAAGATACAAAGCATGCCCTTTGATCATTATAGGATTTCTTCTTGAAAAATAATATATCTTCTTCAATGCCCATACCATTAAAACATTTTCACTTTAGAAAACTATAAGACAGAAAAGATTTGAAATCATTTCAAATTCTCTTGATTTGATAAGGGAACACAGACTAATACTAATACTTAATAATAAAAGAACTATATAAAAATTTTCAATGCTTTTACACAAAAACATACAAATATACGCTATCATCTACATACATATATAATTACCACCCCATAATACAAAAGAATATAATCATAATAATATCACCCAAAGAAACCAGATAATAATTCGTATATAAATGCAAAAGCATATGTTATGCTAATCAAACCATACTCCTTTAGCTATACAACTCTTAATCATAACTTATATTCGTTATTGCACTTAAGCCATCAAAATAAATATAATTAAAAACTACGACACTAACAAAAAAACAAATAATTCAATAATCCTATGACCTTATACTCATCGGTACAAAGTACCCGATGAGCCCTCTACCCTAGTCAGATGCTACATTATATGCCATTCCATGTAAAGTATGTTACAACCACCCTAGCAACTAATCCACGTCCCCCCTCACCAACAATCTAACAACCCTTACATATCATCATACTATAAACATACACAAACCCTATATACCTAACAAACACGTACAAACTATAATATTACTAATACCAAATTCGGGACAGGATACATAAACACATCACAACCCAACAAACAAAAACCTGCACGCATAATCAATATACGATACAATGATTTTTTTTCTAAGTCCAGCACCACTACAAATAACCGCTAACAAACTACTAAACTAAACAACTACATAAACCTATATAATAAAAATCAATATAAATATACAAAAATAATAAAACTACTACCCCCCACTCAAGATCAACACAAAATAAATACACCCTACAGCCCGAACTCTCTCATAACTCACTCCCCCAAAAACCAATAAACAACAACAAATCGATGCAGCAACTAACAACGTAACCACTAAACAACAATACAATCAAAAACCCCATAATAATACACTATTATAAACAAAAAAAATTGATTACCTAAATTTAAACTATCTATACTAATAATAAAACAAAAAAATTATATGTATAAGTTATGTAATTATAAAGAATAACATAAATAAAATAATATAAATATAATAAATATATAAAATATAAAAATAATAAATATAATATATATATATAATTATAATAATCATAAACATAAATAATAATATAATAATAATATATATATAAAATATAGAATTGATAAATAATATTCCACCAATTTAATTAAAATAATTAATAAGTAACATATAATAACTTAACGCGAGATCTTCCTTATATAATATTACACAATCTAACAAAAAAATAAAATAATAATATACAAAAAATACTAAATAAAAAACGAAAACATAATAATAATAACGAAGCCTAAAACCAATAAAAAAAAAACAAAAATAATAATATACCAAAACAAATATACTACAAAAATGTAAAATTAAACTGAATAAATAAAAATAAATAATATAATAATATTAATATAATATTAAAATAATATATAATAAAATAATAATAATGGAGAGATCGCCAGCCTTCCACCGCAAGGGGGGGCAGCTTATAAAAAATTTTATAGAGAGCTATTTAATATAGTAATAAAATAAATATAATAATATATATATAATAAATAAATATTATAATACAATAATTTTATAAATAGGTATAAATAATATATAAATTATAAATATATATATAAAAATAATAAATATAATAAATATAATAAATATATATAATATAATATATAATATATAATAATATAAAAATAAATATATATATAAATATATAATATATAATTGAGAAAAGAAGAATAATAAACTAGAAACAATTTGTATTGGAAACTGATAAAATAGTGATGAAATAAATTCAAAAAATAACATATTTTAATAAAACTATAGATAACAATAAAAAATCATTCTTCACTCGAAAGGTAATTCAATAAAAGAGCAAGTGCAAAAAATTTAAGATATTATTAAAAGTAAATTACCATTGGGAAAGAGGATCATCAAAATTTATCAATATTGATATTGAATAAAAATAAATGATAATTGTCAACACAAATATTACTGAAAATACGATACTACTCATAACATAGCAGTCCTTTATAACCTGATACGTCATTACCATAGTACTTACGCAGCGAAGCCATGATCCTTAGCAGAGTATGGAGGGTGTTACATACATTTAATGAGTGGAGTGCATGGGCTTAGGGCGAGTAAGTATCAGTCAAAAGCCTTTTCGTCAGACGGAAAGAGAAAGGTTCAGTCTCCATTTAAGATCTTGGGACACAAGCAACGATCTTTTAGTCTCTCACTACTCAGTAATTCATTGTCTTTACCAAATTTAATGTACACACCAAAGTTCGTAGCACTTCTCAATAATGCCTTCTAAGTGAAGTAAAAAACTGCCGATAAAATTGAATCCCGGTTGTTTTGCGACGAGCATCGCTTGGTTTTAATTAGCCAAGTAAAAAGGGATGATAGCATATGTCAAAATGCATCATAAGCACGGTTATTTTCAAGTTAGAAACAACTCGTAATTACCAGAAGGGTTATAAGTAATTCATAGATTATACAGAGATTATGATAAGGATCTTTACAGAACTCCGTGGGATGTTGCTTGTGAGATAGTATGCTGGGGGCAAGCTAGCCTTACACAAAAATCCGTGGTAATAATGTATACAGCCAAGATTACGCAAAGTTGCTCGGGCGATTATAGAATTAGTACTATCTATTAACAACTTTGCATCTCCGTATATTATTTATTCTTACATCTTTCCGATGGTCTGCCTAAACCATAAATTCCAGACAATATAATTTTGGAGTGTGCTGCAGCAGGATATTTACACCCAATTTGAGGATCTTGAAGAAGATGGAGATCAATTTCAACTGGGCTCTAACATCGCAGAAAAAGGTACTTCGCGATCACGATCAAATATCATAGCCATGATGAAATGAACGAAAAACTTCACATGCCCCTGCATGCAAACTGAAAACCGCTTTCTCTTCTATGTCGCAGTATCTCTCTTCTCACACAGCAGAACGCATTTACCATAATGATCTGCAAATCCATTAGATACAACACTAGCTCCTTAAAACGCCTCTGAGATGCACTATGCTGCTTGTCCACGAACCATGTCTGAACACTATGACTTAATAGGAGGATGCCTCTTGGCATTAATTCCTCTCTTAGGCAAGACCGACTTAAAAACAGCGAAAAAAACGTAATAATGCCCTATATCTAAGTACCCACAGTATATGAGAAATTTACATGGATAATTGTGTATCCAAAATCAATAGTTACCACATACTTAGATTTTGTTTGGTAGAACTAAAGAAGACAATGAATAAAGAACAATGCTTTAAATAATAAATGCCATAAATCATAATATTCTTCGCCCCCAATAAAACAAACTTCAGGGAAAGACAACCTAAAACACATTAAATAATATTGACAGAACAATCGATGAGAAAAAGACCACTACCGAAACCCCAAAGCACACGATTTCATCGGAATCTAGTTCGTATCAACACATCAAGATACGATCAAAAAATCCAAGATTCAAAATGGCTTAACATATCGCCAATGGTTTTGCGTACAAAGCGCTTTCAAGTTCTACAAAAAGCCAAATAAAATTACCTCTTTGATACTCATCGAATCTTTGTCGAAAATAGCAGCCAAACACTAATGTGAGATATTGTTCCTTTCCAGAAAATATCAGCGGTTATCATCTGCTCAATAAGCTAAACGCGAGCACGCATCCATAATTACCTTTTAACGATGCTTTATTAAGTTAAAATAGTTGTCCATTTATAGAAATGATATTTAATTTCTTGAAGAAACAATGCTTTAAAGAGCTCTTTCAAATCTGCTGGAAAAGCATTTCCAGACGATTAGACTACTACAAAGGCACGATATTCAGTTAAGGCGACGCACAAATTAGGCAAACCACTTCCTCATCACAAAAAAAAAAAAAAGAAAACGATGCTTACCCCGAAGCGGTAAATCGTACGTCTTACAGGAAAATGTCACACATGAAATTATTGATTATACTTATTTATTTTATTTCTTCTCGATATTCGGCGTAGACATTATACAAGATCCAGTACAATGTAAATAAGCACGTCGCTGTAGAACAATCTTGCGCTTCAACAGCAGGTTTTTAGGACACTACTGTGTTATGTATATCCCTTACAAAACCGCATGAACATCTTATATATTTTAGTAGAAGATTTATGCTAGAAAGCTAAGGATTACACCCAAATCTGACGAAACTTACATAATTTGGTGGAAATAAAAATAAAAATATCATATATGCAAACACTAAGCGCTTAACGCGCGCACTCGGAAGTACATCATCCAAGCTAACCGAACCGATCGAAATGCAATCTCCAACAAATATCCCATAATAGCACCACTTTCAACCCCAAAACCATCTTATAAAGCGTGCACAGTAGCCATACCTTCCAAAAAATCCCCTACTAGAGATCATCAGCTAACTGTTAACTGTTTCTTAATCATCTCAGTCAAGAATAATAGATGAATGATACAACGAACATTCTAACCCAATATCACATTTTCGTGAACATGTCACAAAATCATAACTGCAAAGCCACCGCTATCGAAATCTGATCAATTTACTCAAATGGACTCGTACGAGGGCTGGAAGCCCCTGAACGGTCGTGGTATCTTATCTCAATACATCCGAAACAACTATCGCAAAAAAGATCGGAATCGAGTTATATGCCATCAGAAGCTAGCTTCACGCCATATAGCCTTAACTTCTTAATACCGATACCCCTCCTTCCGTCTCTCTCGCCACAGCATCCATCTTCCCAATTTTATCTGAAGTACTTTACCGTTTAATTACTGCAAGCGACAAAATAAAATACAAATAACAATTTTATCAACTAAAAAGACAATACCTAAAAACCTAGCCTAGATACCATAAGCATCACAGATAATCTCTCATAACTATACCTACCTATAAAGAATACTACTCGAAACATCACGTATAATCACACCAACAACCCACATTATATAACCATAAATATAATAACCAAAAATTGATACGTATAATGCATATAATAATATACACATAATAATAAATTTTCAATACGAAATTAATAATAAACCCATACCCTATACACCATAGTAACTACTACCTACAAATACCAACTCTCACTTCACTCCACATAATAAGCAATCACATAAAAAATCCACCAACACATAAAAATCAAACTATATTTATATATATATGGTCGTTACTTGCTAGATTCTCTGCCATATATGGTCATAGGTTAATAATATTACTAGCATTACCATTTGAAAATAATATACAGGAAAAAAAATCTAACAAAGTAATGGAAAAACCATATTAGTCTGAAAAACACTAATCTGCTGGTTGTAATCGAAAAATAGTGTTTTTTTAAATGAAGCTAACTGAACATATGGAACAGGAACATCACTGCTCTAGCAGAAAAAATCTCTTAAGAAGTCAACTATACAAATCTCTTATTTACATAATTTAACCAGCTAAAAGTAGTACCAAGGAATCATAACCTACACATTCACTCCCCGCCTGCAATCTGAAGAAAATATGACACTAAATAAACTTAAATAACAACTGAGGCGGCTGCTATAGACACATATATACGAGTGGGTGTCACCGGACTAAGAATAACATCTTCAATGCTACTATGATTGAGCCTTAAACAACTTAGTAAAGAATTGAGAATCCGACTGCAATTTGTTAAAAAGTCTAAGAATTTCAAACCCAATATAACAAAATAACATAAACATACTTCAACTTAAAAACAACCCAAAAAAGCATTAGAGATAAGAAAAATAAACAATACAGTATATTAATTTAATAAAAATTAAAGAGCAGATATAAATGAGTTATGAAAGACCATCGTATCGGGCAAGAGAAAGAATGTGAGAAAATGGACGATTATGACAATTGAGCCATTCAGCAAATATAACACGCTAAAAAAATAAAAATATAATATATATAAATAATATACTTAATAAATTATTAAATAATATATTTAATAATAATATAAATTAAAACATATATAAAAAAGCTTAAACTATAAATAATATAATATAATAATAAATAAAATATAATATAGATAAATATATATATTATATAATATAATAATATATATAAACTATATTAAATAATATATATAATATAATATATATATGAATATAAAATATAATATATAAAATATAATGATAAAAATAACCACAAAAAATACTAATATATATAATTATATAAAAAATAAAAAAAAAATAGATATTAGAAAAGAGAATAAACCACTCTCATATAACATTAAAAAATTATCCTTTTTATTATTTTATTGATTACTATATTAAAAAAAAATACTCAAATGAAAGAATCAAATAAAATATAAATAATAATAAAAAAAAATATATAATAATACTAATAATAAATTATAAAACAATAACAAAATACAACCAATAGACTCTCTAAAACTATATGACCGCACGTACTAATAGATAGTCTACTTATTAACATCCCCATCCCCTATCTCACACTATGACCACTTAACTAACTATATATATAGTAGTAGGAACGACAAAACTAAAGCCACCAATAAAAAAAGTAAATATATAAAATAATATAAATAAGAAATAATAAAAGGAAATATATTTATAATATAATATATAAATATAATAAAATTTTATATAGGGAAAGAAAAAATATTATAAATAAATAAAATATTAAATAAGATATAAAATAATGTAAAAATAAAATATAAATAAATAAAAATATAAATATATATAATAAAAAAATAATATTATAATATAATTAATAATATTAAATATTATAAATATATATATAAAATATATTATATTTATAAAAAAAAAATATTAAAATATATATAGTGTATATACATCAGATATATGACGTAAAAACGTACCTCAACGGCCACCGAACGGGACGTTGGATGTCAAAAAAATTCAGCAGGTAAACTCAATAATAGAGTATTACACTTTTTAGGGGGGGAGTGCCCCCCTGCCCCCTGTCGACGCCAGATATATATATATATATATATTATATAATATAATATAATAAAAATAATATATAAGATATGTGAATATAAATAACAATATAAAGAGCAGATATTTGAAAAAATAATAGCTATCAGAGGAAAATAATAAAATAAAATATAAAATAAAATAAAAATAATAAAAATAAAATAAATGATAATTATAAATAATAAATAATATATAAAAATAAATTATAAACAATATTTAATAATAAATATAAAAAAACATATAAATATATTTAATACTTTTTAAAAAAGTAATATATAAAATAATATTTACTAAACAAGAACAAATAAAAATTAATATTATTCTTTTTATAATAAATATAAGATAATGATTATATATTAAAAAATATAATATATAATAATAAACACAATAATAAAAACATAAATACCTACTACATAAAAAAAATACTGACCAAAAAAAAAAAATCAATACTAGGGCTACAAATAAACAATCTAACACAATATCTGAGAAACACCTACAACTCATAAATAAAATAACATAATATAGAAAAACCGAAAAAAAAAACACAATAACAATACTAATAATAACAGTAAACCCATACTTAAAATTAAATACAATAATAAATACCCGTATATAAATATATATAATAATATAATAAATATATATAAAATATATATAATAAAAATAATAATATATAAAATATATGAATACTATAAAATAAATAAATATAAATAATATATAAATAATTAAATAATAAAAAAAAAAATATATAAGATATAAATAAAATGAAAACTACAAGAATATAACGTATAGAATGCCCATAATTAAATAAAATCTATAATAATATATATAAAACTCAAATAATATATATAAAAACATAACATTGAACCTACTCAATACTATGGCAATATACTACACAACATAAACTCACATCACAAACCTACACACACATATTATAACCCAAAAACCCCAAAATAAGATACTAAAACACTAAATATATATAATTACTCCAAAAAATATACTCAGACAATACCCCCATCCCGGTAAGTAAGCAAAAGTATATATCCACAAATGTTATTCACATATTCCCCACAAATAAAACTTAAAATAAAACAATACATGAAATAATAAAAAATATATAAAAAATAAAAAAAAACAATAATATAATATAAGTAACAATTATTAGAGAAATATATTTGATCAAAAACCTAATAAAATAATAAAATAACACATATAACTAACAAAAAAAATAAAAATAAATAATAAATAAACAACATAAATAAAGTAAAACTTAAAAGTTAAAAAATATAAAACTATATATATATATAACAAAAAAAAAAAGTACTACAAATATAATAAAAAAAAAAAAAAAAAAAAACTATAAAACAAAAAAATAACTATAAAAATAAAATACAAATATAATCAATAAAATTAGTTTGTATGACAAAGAATCGTATAAATATTATAAAAAAAGAATATCTTAAGAAAACCTATGAAACCAAAATAACAACAAATCACATAGGAAAAAAAAAAAACATGAAACAACAAGATATCCTCAAATATGTACCCACATAAGTACTCCGCAAAAACTAGTACACATATAAATAACTATAATCATAGATTACTATCGTAAAAAGACCAAGGCAAAGCGTCCAAATACTTTAGCTTCATGAGCAGAATGAACCATAAATTATACAACCCGCACCAGCCCCCCAAAAAAGAAAAAATTAGGAACATCCAAAATTCTTATAAAGATTAACATCACCAAATAAAAATATACTAAAGACAGTGCAAAAGAAAAGAACATACAAAGAAACAATGTAATTCGAAACTAACTCAGAAACAGATAAACAGATGGCGTCACAACTGTGGTTGATCATTCTAATTCGGAATTTTTATAAATATTTATTCAAAAACCATATGTTATGTTGACAATTGTAATACACTAAATCTAACAATTTTAATACATTCTTTATTTTCTCGAAATGACTTCAAACATTGAAATATAGCATAGATGAATCCATTAACTCACAAATGCATGAATAGATTATTTTCTGGCATTAATAGAATTTTTGCCATCAGGAAACCTGTTGATTCAAAAAATAACAACTTTTTCTGCTTCCTATATCTGGATAAAAATTTCTTATTTTTCTTCTCTGCGATCTGGATGACATTGCTCAGAGACCATGTGTAGTCGAAATATTTTGGAAAATTTACCTTCTTTCATATTGAGTCATGCCAAAAATATTAAATCATAAAGATTAAAAAAAGATGCATCTCGCACCGATATATATAAAGCTCTCCCTAACTGCCATGGAGTCGAACCTGTGATAAGGAAAAAAAATTTGATCAATATTTGCACTGTTCGAGTTCATAAAATGGTCATTGGATAAAAAGTGAAAAATTGAAAATGTAAGCTTTTATATTACCGAATATGCATTTCGTCTGTATAGGCGGATAAGAATACATTCTTTTATAACATAAGAATAATATATATGTTTATGTATACTATACAAAAAAAAATTTATAAAAATTTTCACAAAAAAAATATTTTTTTGAAAAAAAATTTGTTGCAAGAAAACGTGCTGAACAATACTTACGCAATATAAAAGAAATATATCTAAGTATAAAATGTGAATACTCCCAAATGCATTATGCTCTGACAATTTCATCCAGATCGCAATGAGCAGAAAAAAAAAATAATATATGGCACAAATATCTTCATTTTACAAACCACATAATAAAAGTATGGGTATTATTAGAATCCTTTGACAATGACTGAGCACAAATTTAAAAAGAATCAAAAACCAATATTTCGTGCAATTGAATGTACTCGGACTCCTCATATGAATATTTCAGAGTTTCGAAACGTCATTAATCAAAAAAAATTGTAAAAAGTAGAAGAGGAACAATAGATCAAAAAACAATCACGTTTCTGAAAAATTGAAAATCTCTGCAAATAATGGAACTACAATGCACACAACGACAACAAAGCACCAGAGGAAAAACACAATCGTTCTTAGAGGCAACAAAGCGCTACATTTTCGTAGTTCTATATAGTCAAACTCGGCTGAATAATTCGCGAAATTTTATGAATACCATTCTTAGGTTGGGATAAGAAATATGGGGCAAGCACCAAGCTAAAATCTGAGAATCGTTGCCATTACTTTAACACAACAAAATGATGTTGACAAACTTCCTTCGTTCTTTATTGGTAGAACACTCAACACGATGACCTGATTAAAGCCAGTTCTGTCTAGTTTCTTCTCCTGTAGAATGAAAAGTATGTATTGAGCTCTTTAGAGAGTGAGAGAAAATAGTTCTCTTTTGAAGCTTCACAGTCAAAGCTATAGAGGATACCGTGATCGAGAATATAGTTATTATACCAAAGGCTACACTACAATATCCAATCCCTCACTCAGTAAAAGGTCAATATGAACGAAAGAGAACTCACTATACGGTCGAAGGTAATAATACTCACACAAATATGCACTAATAATCTATATACCTATACAAGGGTCAAAGAAAAAGCAAAGGAGACATAGATCTTGTAAAGTATTCTAATTAAAAGGTGTTTTCAGAATAATTGATAGGGTGAACATAAATTTATTTATAGAGGAGACTAATATATTAGGTTAGACTATGAAAGAATAATAAACTGAAATAAATAATGTAAGCTTATATATAAGGGCGTATATTAGACTATTAATATATATACGGTGAAAGGCAAATAGAAGAAAAAGTAAAATTGAGAACGTAATTAAATAATCCAGTAATTATAGTAAGTAAGTGAAAACTTAATATTGGGTACATAAAACCGCATGATGATCTGATTCCTACCTTATTAGAAGCAATAAAAAAGATAAGCGTCAAAAAGCATACCACTTAGACATATAGTAACAGGTCACTCATGATATAGAGGTTCATACGATGTATGCGCACAAATTCCGGCATTGAAATGAATAAACACCTTAGAATTATGATCGATTCTGGAAGAGGAGCACGATCTTTTTCAAGCTAGTACGTGCTATGAAACATGTGTGATATCTCAATGTATTCAACACTTGAATATATAAATAAGCAATCTCGCACTGACTGGCTGTGAGATCTTGTTTCAGCATAATACTTAGGCAGCTTAAGAATATGGGTTATGCGTGAGTAGGCTGCAACGCACGAGGATCTAGAAGATGGAATAAGGATGTGGGGATAACGAGTAGTCATTATATAGTGTCGCTTCCATTTACTCCGAGTAGTGAGATTATAGGCCTAAGACCGAGATCGGGCCAATCGATTAAGCACTGAATTCTGAGAAGTGACGGGCTTGATCTACTATAAGCGTAAATTAGATATGTGATATGTATTATATAAGGCCTACTACTCTTAGTAGTATTAACTGGTGGAATAGTATACATATCATTTAATATCTCATTAATCATATAGGTATAAAACCATGTAAAATTTATTATTATTAATCTAATTTAATGTTATTAAATTTTATTTATTGAGTCTTGATTGATTAGTGTTCATGAATGTATTTCTTATAGTGTGGATATATTCATGACCTGACAGTATCGGAGATTCTCTAACTATATAAGTGATATTTTATTAAGTAAAGTAGTGTGATCGAGATTAAAATTGGTAGTGGACTGTATTCTTTTACTTATATACATTTGTGTACATTATATTTCTTTACTTATACTATTTTTCTTTTCCCTGTGAGTGGTGATGAATTGTACAGCACCTCTACCCACTCAGTTCATTGGAGGGATAGATAATTGGAAATTAATATATTATAATAAAATATAATTATAAATATATTAATTTAAAAATTAAATATAAATATAAAAATTTTAATATAAATATGATAAAATATATTATAATTAATTATTTATTAAAAAAATATATATATATTAATATTTAATTAGATAATTAATATTTAATATATAACTGAAAAATAATAAAATAAATAATAATAATTATAATTTAAATTATTAATTATAATTAATTATATTATTAATAACTTATCGTCAGAATAAATAAAATATATCTGAAGATGCTACCATACTGTATACGATGAGCTCGTAACTTTTGAGCGTATCTCGAATGACTATCCTTATCTGACGAAACTTCTGGCTGGGTGAATTCCATAATGCATACTCGGTTTTACCACGTATATTCCAACTCTACGACATTCGATATATTATTATACTCAACCGTTAATACCGAATCCGATAGCTACCTAATACCCCATAATAATAATTTAAATATAAGTGATGGAACCGTTTATATGTCTCAAAAATTTATGACTAGTATTGCGGTGAGAATTAGCGGGATTAATGCAGTGATGCTGGTGATAATGCGGATCATTCAAAGAAGGGAAAAAGTTGATTTATAGCTGATAGATGCTCAGAGAATACGTTTTGAGATTCGACGGAAATTTTACACGTAAAAAATATGAAATGACGGGGAGGTCGAATGACGATCAGAAGCATCAAGCGAACATGCAAACGACATGTCTTAACTACTATAAAATGAAAAAAAAAAAAGTAAATGCAAAATTCTCACGCAATCAAATAATACAGATTCACTAATTAAGAATCTACTAGCGTAACCAGAAACGGGCCTAACTAATAACTCTAAGACTCCGACAATACACCAACATACCGACTCTCACTCACTAGTAACACATCTACACCATACATCACTCTACTATACCCCTCAACCTCCCAATACACCTACTACCACCACCCCTAACACCCACTCTCACCCCACCCCCCCTTCACATCAACCCACACCACCCATTACTCCCCCCTTCCTTATCACCCCTCTCCACACTAAACCACGTCACTACTCACAAGGCACAACCACTAACTACAACCTACTCCCCCCAAACACCCACCACATCCGCCCACCACCCTCAACCTAATACCTCCTCACGATCACCTAACAACCCTCTACCCGATGCAAGACTAAAAAAAAAATATACATTAAAATATAAATAAAAATATATAATAATATAAAAAATAATATATATAAATATATATATATATTATAATAATAATAATAAAATATAATAAAATTATAATATTATAGAATATTATTAATAATATTATTATAATTAATATTATATATTATATTTTATTCTACTATACATATTCTCCCCCAGCCTCCCAAGAGGGAAAAAAAGGTGAAAAGAAAAGATGAAAGCGTAAAACAAATAGCAAAACAAATCAACGAGACAAAGAAACATAGTAAGTCCCCCAACTACAAGAAGAAATCAAAGAACCCCAGTCGGAAAAGGAACCCAGACCCAACATCTCTTACCGCAGCTTCCACAACCACCAAATATAACTCAAACTTCAGTGAGAACTCCCGTCCGCAGTCAGAAAATCCCACCCTAAGCACAGCTATCAGGCGCACACCCGAACACCGACCCACTCAAACACATGAGCACATTCACTCGTACAAGTGTTAAGCTCTTAAACCATCCCCTGACCATGTAAGCCAAACACCCCAGGACCAACCCAACATAACACCCCACCTCCACCAACAACCCACGCCCCCACGACCATTCACTCTTATATTGCACCTTTATTCTTGACCTCTGCCAAAATACTTAACACGCTCTCTTACACATTTACAAAGAACATTCGATATCACTAACAATCAATCCACATTTATATCTTGGGTCTACCCAAGCAGGTCGAATTCACCTAAACACCACTCACCCAACATCAAAATTAAACATTCGACCTTAAAACCAACGACATGTCATTCATACTTTCAATAATATAGACCAACACAATCTCAAAACCGATACTTCCATTATTATCTAATCATTCTACAACCCTATTACTTCAACAAACCACATAACTGCTCTATAATAAAAAAAACATTCCTCATTTATCAATTCTTATATCACACACTAACACGCCCATAAAATACTTTGTCCATTCTGAACACTAATTGAACTTTAGAATACTATGCACTCTATATATTACCAGACATAGTAAAAAGTAGTAACCAGGGAATTTCTCGGACTAAACTGACCGCGACCTACTATATGAACTTTTTGCTGACGCGACCTTTTTGGGCCTTGAAATTTTTGGGCCTTGCTTTTGTGGTGATAACACAAATTATAATTTTGGGAGCCTTTACCTTTTTGGGCCATTACCTTACTTTTTGGTCTTGACCTTTTTTGAGAAACCATATTTTTCGGTCAACCCTTAATGTGTGGTTCAAAACCCATACTCTCTATAAAATAGAATATATATATTGAAGAACCCACTAATTTTGAGAACCACATAATTTGAGACCCTAATTTATTTGAGAACACCATAATGATTTGATGACATAAACCCTAATTTTCTTAGAGAACACCTAATTTTTTGAGAACCCTATATCTTTTTTCGGACAACCCCATTAATTTTTGCAACCATTACGAAGAAGGGTTGCACGCCAAACCAGCGTTGCAGTAGACAACCGTTAATAGTACGTACCCCAACCCATAATTGATTTTTGACCAACCCTATATGGTCGTGCAATGGGTACATATTTTTGCCCACGGACTAAATTTTTAGCCCACACCTTTAGGAGGAACATATAGCCCGTTTTTGAATGTAATGATTACACTTTCGTTATTAGAACCATGAAATATTTCGGCACATTAACCTTGCCAAAAATATAACCACTGGGTCATATTTATAGCCTCAACGGTAAATTATAATTGAAGCTAACAAATATTAGGGACTTAGCCAGTATTATTATCGTCATTTAACCTTGATTTGGAACCAATGATAATTTCGGCTGACATATCTAACCTTGCCAAAAATACCATAGGAGTTCATTATTTTGCCCACACGGTAATTTTTTGGAACTACCCTTTAGGGGAGCTATAGCACTCGTTTTTAAATGTCTTTGACCTTTGTTTGACCATAGAAATATTCGCACTATAACAACTTGCCACGAATATACCAGGGTCAATTTTTTGCCACGGTACATTATTGGGCTACACCTTTATAGGAGGCTTAAGCCCGGTATTATTTAGACATGTCTAATCTACCTTCACCATCAATCCAGATATTACGTCCTATCACCATTGCCATATTACCATCGGGTCAATTTTTGGCCCACACAGGTAAATTTTTTATCTTCAACTGTATAGAGACGGACTCCACACCTAGCACTTTTGATAGTCATCAACTATTACCTTGTCTTTAGACCAATACCTATTTACAAACCCCTATGCCCTTACTTCAAAGACCACCAATATAACTGAAATGGAGTCAAATTTTGCCACTAGCTACAATTTAATTGGCCACTACGTAGGCCCACCACAGTCAAATAATTTCGAGTCCTAACCTTGAATACTATGTATCTATAGTAGTGTTCTAATTAAGTGTATCTAATGATTATTCTATGAGATGAGCCTAGACTGAAGTGCCAGGTGAAGTAAAAAAACGAAACGAAATGAAAAAAAAAACAAAAGCCTAAGTGAAGTGCAACGAGTGCCAATGAGTAGCACAAGTGTAAGTACCAATTGAGAAGATGCCAACATTAAGTGCCAAAAAGTGAAGATCGCCAACAAATTAAGTGCTACAGAAACTGAGTGCCACTTATTTCAAGCCATATATTCATAAAGAAATCCCTGAGAACCTAGAACAATCAGCCCCTAACTATGCACAGGTGCCTCATACACCACTAACGTCTCAATACAACGGTCATGAGGAACATACGATTGGTCCTCTATTTACCAAAACCAAAAAAAAACCAACACAACCACCACAAACAGATATGCATAGGCAACATAGCTCTCCTACTGAACTGAGTTAGATCCTTTTTTAATCCCTAAACCAAACTCGTACCCACATATATACCCAACAACACCTACCTCAGTTCATTACATAAACCCACACACATAATACCAACCTCTACACCAGAACACTGCACATAAATACAAACACCAAACACCATAACACACTAATGAAACCACTCTCAATAATCCAACAATAATAACAACATCCCGCCACTCGAACATCTTACATCCCTCAAACCCAACACCCACTTAATACATCTTTGAAATCTGCCTACAAACATTTAGATCCAACCACTCACTCTTGATGCCCAGACTCTTACATGCGAAACTCAGAACACTTGATGCCCATACAATCAAATGAACCAAAGGTTATATCCTCAAATAGACTAGACATCCCAATCTACTGAATAAAACGATAACATGTCTAAACTTGATCCACCACAAATCAAACTATACAGTTGAATCGATGCTCACCTCTTGACTCACGAAAACTATCACTACTTATAGGAATAGGCTGCATCTCTATCCCCCACCACCACCAACCATACAACACTAGAAAAAACAAGCACTCATAATACCTATCGATGTCTTATCAGCCACAAACCAAACCCCCACCCCCTAGCTACATTACAAAGCTGACACAACAAAGGGAAGCCAACAGCTCAAAGACCACCTCCTCCCCACGCCCAATCAAGGCAACATATACGGACCGCTACTCCAGCACCCCAGACGTCGGCCGATTCAACGCCGCGTCCCACGCCACCAACCGACCGATGCCGCCCCCGCAGCGACAGAAATCACTCTAACCGCGTTCCAACGACCCGCCGGCAGTGCGACCCGCTCAGGCCGCTAACACTACTCCCGCAGATAAAGAGCACCACCAACGAACATAAAACATAATTCTCCATCAACTATGTAAGAATCACAATGTAAAAAATATTCGAAAAATTACTCTTCTCAAATATACTAAATAACAGTCCATTCATCTTTACTCTGATTAAGGAACTTATCTTAATATTTATAAAATAATCACACTTTAACATACCTAACGAGCTCAAGTAAACAACCTCAGCTCAAAATCCAACTATGAGGCTGTTACCTAACAACAAAGCCAGACCGCCCAAACAACCAGTCTCAAGAATTACGACTTTAGTTTTAACTGCTTTCACTGCACTCTTAAACCTCACCTGCACATCTTCACGTAAATCTCTCAAACTCAAACTGTCTTATATTGCTATTACTCACTCCCCACACGCTTTCACTCGCTAATTAAACTCGCACACACTCGCTAAAATAATAGCTGCCTCCCTTCCACCCACTCACGCTCTTTTAACTCGACTTATAACTCACAGATATTCCACTGCTTATAGCCCCTCACAGCTATTTATTCAACAATTCAACACTACCTTCAAAGCAAAATCAGTCTAAATCCAAGAGCAACGGTGTCACCCTCAACACCAAAAGCGCAACAACATCAGTACTCCGCTATAACTTATCTATCACTGCTTTACTCCGCTCTTAACACCCACATCAGAATTGTATTTAACTGCTTATATACTCTGTCTCTCTAAATGCTAAATTCCTAAGACTCACCAGTCATTGTTAAAATCCACAAATTGCTCACTGCATTCAACAACCTGAATCCATGCTCCTAGCAATCGCTCTTACACTTCAAAATGTCTTCTCACTGAACTTCTCACAACCTACACATGAACTAAAATACTACACCTCAATTTAAACAACCACAAAACCCACCCACTACTAACATAACACACTCAATAAAAAGCACCCCAGAAACAAGTAAATACCAATGAAGAAAAAAGGATGTTAACCTATAAAAAACCACAAAAGCTTAAATGACTTTTGTAAAATATTAACTTAGCATTTAACTAGCATTTAAAAAAAACTTTCTGCATTTACTAGTACTTTTAATAAAACATCTATGTTATTACTGTTTAACATCGAACATGATTTTTTACATGTAACTTTACAGAAGCTCAACAAATAATTTATAAATTAAAACGAATTAATAAATAATAATAAAGCAGTAAAAAAAATCAAGTATAAAAATATAAAATATTCAATAGGAACATCAGTAATAAAACGGGATTAGTAATGCTATATAATTGATATTTATATAGCATAAACTGCTGTCATCTCATGAACCTGCCATTGACAAGTGGGGGTAGTGTTATTGCCGTATTATGACAGTACAATTAATTGCATCCATTTTATCTTTGTCTAAAATTTCCATATTTTCCATGGTCCTGCTTACCGACAGCCTGCCTGAATTAACCACACATTTTAAACATAGCAATCCTACTTACCTCACTGCCCCTCTTAAAACATATATAACTGACTCTATAAAACTCCCAAGCAATATTTACCCCTAAAACTCATATATTTATTAAAGAATTAAATACTTATCTATATTTGTAATTAAATACCTATTATCTTTCTTTATTATAATTTTCAAATATTTTTAGTTTGTTATTTTATAATATTTATTTTATTATTTATATTTTTATTAATTTGAGTATTATTAATTTTAATATTTATATTAATGATTATTTTATATTCATTTTAATTATAATATTAAATTATTCTTAGTGATATCGTTTAACAATTATTCATATAAAACCTAACCAAAAACCAATTAAGGCTACTAATAATACTACAATGCAACAAAACTCACGATAGACACTGTACACTCACCACTTACACCTAACTACTATTACACACACACCACCCAATATACAGACACTTACACCAAAAATATTAAAGCAAACCTTAGTAGACAACTAACTAGTACTACATCATTTATTACACACGTCTCATTAAACCCTATGACAAATACTAAGCGCAATTAAAAGATGACTCACTTGCTGCCGCAAACAATAATAAAACACAATATAAAAAAAATAATCAAACTATTTATTAACCAACACAAATCTCTCACTAATGACACTTACATTTATCACATTAACATAAACAACAGATTTACCTTCACCACACATAATCAGAACAATTCTATACCTTACCAAGCTCAACACAAGACTTTGCCACTTACACACACAGATTTAATAGCCCTAATATCAAAATTTATACACACAACAACAAAAAAAATTATAATACTACAGAACTACAGAAACAGTATTATACTTAACATAAACACACACAGAATTTTACTTATACCATAACTGAATTTAACTTACACACAAGCAGAAATTTTTAAGCGTTACACAATACAACACACACAAATTTACCATTAACACACAAGCCTTCATCGACTAACAACTCACGCACTACAATGATCACGTTAAACATATCAAAAATAATATATTATTGAGATATATAAAATTTATATAAATCTATTTAAATTCTACTTAAAAATGTTTAAATTAAACTTGTACCAAAGAAAATATATATATATCAACAAAAATATAAAACTAAAATTAATCGTTCAAAGAACTTTTTTGAAAAATACTATCATATAGTTTAACAAGTTCACTCAATATAAAATGAACAAAAAGAATTATTTATAATATAATAACATGTTAAAATAACATATTTTGTTTATAAATTTTATAAACTATTTAAATATTTAAATAACTTTTACTTAAAAATTTTAAATGAAAATTTTAAATTTAAAGAAACAATATATTTTACGTACCTTAAGCCAATAAAATCCAGATCTAAGATCAGTAAGGGTCCAGCACCCCTATAGCTAAAACCCCATCATCACATCCAAGCTATATAGCCACAGTTTGTTCTAATGATCATATAACTGAACTTAAACATTAACATCTTGTAGCTATGATAAATACAGTATATTAATAAAAATAACAAAAAATACAGTTCGTATCTCATGCACTAAAAACATGTAATTTTAATTAAAGAAAGTTTATCAAGTTCTTATTTAAATAAAATAACAATTATTCACTTACAAAATATAAATAATATTAAGTAAGATAATAGTCTAGTAAAAACTAAAAAATATTTACGTGGCTCTTTTATTTAAAATAAATTCGAGATATATATATCTTTATAATATAAAAAATATAATACCTATTATATAATACACACAATAAAAGTATCGTAAAATGACAAATACAATGATGCACCTCCAAAAACTTAACACAAATCCAAAAACGAGAAAAACAAATCAACAAACTCCAGGCACTCCTATAACAGATAAGCGAAACTGACCTCTCTACTGTAAAAATGTGTATGAAATAAATACATTAAGGCCATTAAAATAAATGAAGGAATAAATCCTTATTAATAGATCCCGGGGCGATTTGGACCTAATTCCAGGTCAAAAATAAATAATTATCAAAACTGACCATATAATTGTAAGTAATAAAAATAATGTGTAATAATAATAATAAATATAATCTAACGGCTAGAAGACCTAAAAAAAAAATTAGGAAGAATTAAGCCTTATATTCTGTAATCCCAGAAGCTAGATTTAGCCTAAAATACACAACGTTTACAAAAGGTAAATTCCAAGATATAAGACAAGAAATCATTGTTAATTATATTATTTATAAGTATATTTCTCAAAAATAAAAACATGATGGATCTGTTAAATCCTATTGAAAAGCGAGTAAAGTGAAGGAAATGCTTTTCATACTATACTTACTGATGATATGTGGTCACGGAATATGCACTACATATATCTACTAATAAAAGAAATTAACAGCTAACCGCTCGAATGTGGTCGAAGAAAATTAAATATTTATCGTAATCCCAATTTTGCAAAAAACATGGTAACTTATGCTACTCTATATCTAAACTAAAAAAAAATACAATAAACGCGAAAGGAGCCTCACTATAACCACACCCAACAGAAACATTCACAGAATCAAACATCCTCATAACAGAACCAAAACAAAAACAGATCCTCCCAATAACTAATAACAACTCACACACAAGATTATATCCTACCCACCAAACAACATCAACAAAACACACAACAACCAAACCACACACAGCCACGCAACTACAAACCAAACTAACCAAACCATATCACATAAGCGACAAGAAAATAAAATCACACTTCAATAAAATTAAGTAACCATATTACTAACTCGAATTCCTTATCAAACCTATCCTCACAAAACAACGCCAAATAACCATGTATTCATAATTACTCCCAAATTACAAAATAAAGCCTAACATCAAAACCAATACTCATCCACATAACGTACTCTCTATAAAAAACTCAATGCAAAACTATAATGAAAAACATCAATATCATCTCTAAATGAACAACGAAGACCACTTATTATTCAACCTTAAGATTAACTACTTATTAATATCAGTTTATAAATTTAACCATAATTTAACTTCTAATAAAACTATAATCACCAATGTATAATATAAAAAAATAAAACCTAACATAAAAATAACTAAAAATTTCCTTATAGATAACATTTATTTATTACAAAACACAATTATAATAACTGTGAACTTATACGCTTCATATAAATAAAAAGCACCACCACTAACATGTCACGTAAGAATCAAAGTAAGGTACAGCACTAAACTAGAACCACCACCCCTTCTAACCAAGCAAAAAATTATGCCACAAGATCCTTTGTCAATAACTAAATTGACTCTACTGTTTACATCATCGTTCTCTTATGCCACCCCCTGTACAACAAAAGTATAAAAAAAAAATAACAAACAAAATAAAAGAATATCTTCAATTGATTTATATCAGTATGCTATTTTATTAAAAAATACTTAATCATAAGTTCAATTAATCTAACAAATAAACAATATAACACCTATCACTTACGAAATTAATCCCATATGAAAATATATAATAAAAAAAAAAAAATCAAATCAGTCAACATCACAGATTAAGTATAATAATCAAAAAAAATATTTACAAAAGATACTTAATTAGCAACCCATAAAAACTTTCAGGATTTTCTTAAAACAAAAATAATAAATATTATTATATATTAAATATAGAATACACCCTATAATATCCACAATAATAAGGAACAAAAATACTCCCACAATAACCAATACGAGAAAAAGACAATCAACACACTACCCACCACAGCAAACTCTCTAACCAAGAATATACCCAAAGAAACACCTAAAAGAAAACCTCACATACTGAACATAGTCCACCAAGCATGACAACCAGCTTCGAAGAAACTCAACAACAATAACTAAAATATAGAGCCATAATTCACTCACAAAATTAAATAAGAAAAAATAACACAATACACATCATAATTTAAATTAACGCACGAAAGGGCATGATTTAAACGCGGGCCTAATCCACGCGTCACAAAACAAAAAAATAACTCCTATTTTCCCAAACAAGCTGAAAACATTATAATATTAGCTTGATAAAAACTAGTTGGCCGAAATGCCACTAAAGCCTAACGAAGCCTAAGATAAGGCCCATAATAAAAAATTAATCTACTTGATGATAATTCCACAGCAGCTCCCCCTAAGTCTCACTCAAAAAATTAGATTAAACTCCTCACGGAAATAAGCCACTGAACAAATTTCAAGAACTATCAATAAAGACCAAAGAGGTCACACAAAAAACAAACACCACCACCAAAGATAAACAAATTCCAGTATACAAGAAAACAACGCAAAAAAAAAAAACCTAAAAACAAATATAAAAATATCAATTATAATTATCAGTGTTAAATAAAACTGGTTTTATTATCCAATAATAAAATACTCCTAACAAAAACCTGCCACCGAAAACGAAAAACCAAAGACTGTCCATTGAAGGCCAAAAAAACAATTCCAAAAAGAAAAGTACTCAAGCATAACCCTAAGTTAAGCACAACAGGTTAACAGCCTAAAAATGAAAAGAAAAAAGATGAAAGTTTTAAATCACTGGAACTGCCTGAATTTAAAGGATCGAAAGTAAAGATAAATACCTGCGTTTGCTCAATACATTAACATGAAACCTCGATTATGTGGATATGAGTCTAACGAAGAAAATTATTTTTATCAGTCTTATTGAAAATATAATAAAAAAATAAAGTTTAAGTAATTAAACAACTTTAACTTAAACCACAAAAATCTGCAAGATCTAGTTAACCACAAACACTATTACTTTTAACTCTCACACGACCGGGTAGTAAACTATTAGCGAAGAGATTACGCACGATAGCCAAAGATGGACGGTCGTATGTTACTCTCACAATCATACACTGATGACACTTTCCACTTAACACCGTATAAAAATCGTTAAGATTATTTTCAAAACAATTTTATGTTATTTAATTAAAAACACTGTATATATTATGTAATAATATATTCAATTTTAATAGAATTCTCGAATAATTTATTCAAATTTTCATTAAAGACTTCTTAATAATAAAACATTACCTTAAAGTATGAAAGTAATAGGCGAGTGAACCTTTGAGAAATTATATTTTTATTATAAAAAAAAAAACTATTTGTATAATCTGTGTGTAGAGATGTAAAAGTCAAAAAATTCTGTGATGATGATGTAAGTACAAATCTACGTTGTGTGTAAGTACAAGTGTTATAAAAAACAAAGATAATATTTTTCATAAAGACTTTATCTTAAATTCTTCGACCATATAAACTATAAACACGATGAGAGTCATATTAAAAGATAAGGTATATAATCTAATTCCGACAATCACTAAAGTAAAAGGAAAAACACTTTTCTTCTTACCTGCAATAAGAGATCTTACCGAGTCCTCAGCATGCTTTTTCAGTTTGGAAAAATAGAATATTATAAAAATGAATAAATAATAACAATGATTCATGTGAATCTTATATTGGAAAATTTACACTTTTAAATTAGAGCCTAATGTATTTAAAGCTTAAATCAGCCTGGGAATACCCAACAGAAACAGTTAACTTATCCTATAAATTTTAGGAGCCCATAAATACGATATGTATATTGCCACCAAACATTTATACGAGAAAAAGGAGTCAAAAGTTTGAATTATATTATTTTACCTGGAAATATAAAGGCTATAATCCAGCACTTAATAAAAAAAAGGACTATAATCATCACAAATTCTCACGTCCATTAAGACTAGCTCATAAAATTCAACAACAGTTTCACAGAGACATCGAAGCGGATCACGAATACGAAATACCATCATTGCAATAAGAGAAAGTCGGCAGTTGCTATCGTCGTCATTCCTCGCTGACAGGACGAATTGATACACTATGTACAGACTACTCCCGCAGATAAAATGAATAATAATAACACTCAATAAATCAAAGCAAAAATCGATTAATCTCTAAAGACTCTTGAAATTAATAAAATAATAATAAGTTAACATTACAAGACACCGCGAAAAAATAAATTAAAGATGATAATGAACATAATTGTATTTTTAATAATAAACAAAACCAGATAACAAAGAATATCTTATAAAATACAACTAGTCAGCAGAGAAAAAACACTAAACACATTATACTTATCGCTACTATTCTTCACACCAATCATCAACTAATAACGTTACTGGCATAAAGATGATCTGTAAAGCAGTAAGACGCTAATGCTCAAAGACACCAAAACGTAGCATCAGACATGAAAAATGTCCGAGGACAACATAACAAAAAAAAAAAGACTCCACTACAACTATACACGGTGACTCATAAATAACTATAACAATACAAAACAACTTTACTGGATTTATTGCTAGATGCTTATACAAAAAACTATAATCTGTTTTTAATAACAAATTTACAATAAACACTGTTTCAAGTTAAAAGTTATTTTAAAACAAACTTTAATTCGATCATAACAAACAAGATTTATAAATAACAAGGAAAGAAACAAAACAACTGATTACCGATAATACAAATAATAAGTTCGAAAACCTTCGTTCAAAAACCAGATTAAAAATGACGAACGCATATGACAAACCATTCTATCAAATAAATATGGCGCATTTCTCAGGGAATTGCCAGTTTGGATGAATTTTAGACATACTTCGAAAAAGAAAAAAAATGAGCTAAGGTTAGATTAACAAAGACGATATACAATCTCGTAATGTTTGGACAAAGGAATAGGATCCCATGGAATCACTAATTAAATCATTGCGCTGTTGTGGGATGTTGTAAGATAAAATCTGATGTAAAAAGTAAAAAATAAATATATGACTGATAACAGAACACTAAATAAAAGTATGCAAAAATAAATAAAAAAACTCGATAAAGTAAACTACTGATAGAGATGTGATCACGATACACTGAAGTCTCAATAAGAGGTGTAAACAGTAGAATCGACAAAAAAAAAAAAATATGGTGTATAGTCAGATTCAGAACTATAAAAACTATAACTTTGATCAATGTCAAAAGTTTAATAAATTGTCTGGATGTTGTTAAAGTAAATCGTAGTGTGTAAGTATAATCTGGGTGATTAGCTACAAATGTACAAGTGATCATAGTAGCAATTAGATGATGTATAAAATGATTCACATTTGAAGCTTTGATATTAAATTGACAATATAGTCTATCATGTTGATCGTAAAGTGAACATGGTAATTTATAATAAAGATTATTGAAGAGCTAACTATATATTGTTTAAGTGAATAATGAAGGTGTGTGTAGTGGTGAATGTGTATGTGTTAGGCGAATGTAAGGAGTGAAGGTACAGTGTCTACATGCGTAGAGAGATGTGTGAACAATAAAGACTAAGCACTTAGACGATCTGTCAAGGTATCGAAAGTACTAAAGTAAGCAACTAAGAATAAATAACTAAAAACATAATAATCACATAAACAAATAAATTAAACTTTCAAAATGGTTAGAAGAACAACTCAAACCACTAATCAGTAATATCTCAATCTCTCTATTATCAACACTAATCAAAATAAACATAATAAAACTTTGCAAATTTACCAATTTACCAAGACATGATACTGCAAAATAAAAAAAAAAGTATAATAACAAAAGACTACTCATAATGTTCAACTATTTATATCGAGTAATAAAAGCAGAATAAACAGCAGAAAAAGCAAGATAAACAGCAAGAAATTAAAAGCGCAAAAGCAGAAGTATAAAGCAGCATAAACACAGCAGATTAAGATATAAAAGACCCAGTAAGCCAGAAAAAAGTAAAATAAACTACACAGTACGAATAAGCAGAACAAAGTTTAAAGACAAATTAAAGCACACAAGATTACACAAAACAAAAAGAACAATCACAATACAAAATACATCTAACACCAGACTCTTAAAAGAGTAACACAACAATCATAAAATAACGATAGCGAAGATTGATTCATAAGCTGCTTTAAAGGTAGAATAAACGTACCTTTATCAAAATAAAAAATATCTAGCAGGCTATTAAAAAATATTTAAAAAACATGTGAGATTAAAGCACAGCATAAAAACATGAGATTATAGCAAACGTAAAAGCAGAAAGTTCTTATAAAGCGAGTAAAGACAGTAATAAATCTTAAAACAAAAGAATACTTTTGGTGATAGGTAACAATGGCTAATGCCTTTATTGGTTTCATTGGCGATATAGAAAAACAGGATATGAAATGAGTAACGGAAGAAAAATTTATTCAAGCAAAAAGATAAAAACATAGTGAGGTTAAGCAGTCAAAACAGTAGTTTTAACAGCAGATATAACATATGAGTTAAAAGACAAGAATAAAAACATTAGTTATAAAGCAGGTAAAAACATGAAAGTAAAAGCAGACATCAAAAGCAGTAAAAGATAAAAAATGCATAACTTAAATCCTATTTTGGTGTTAGGTGGACAACCTCGTATTATTTACTGTTTTTACTACTTTAGCAAGTGTTAAAGTTCCACCAAATCTGTGAGCTTATACACTTTTAAGCAGTATAAAACATGTGTGATAAAGCAGTAAAGAACATGAGTTAAAGCAAAGCTAATAACATGAGTTCTAAAAAGTAAGATTAAAAAGCAAGTGAAGTTAAAAACAACGACATAAAGCAGCTGAGAGTTCAAAACAGTAAAAGTCACATGTGAGTTTAAAGCAGATAAAAAACACGTCAACAAAAAAGCATCGACTATTCCCTTGGTGTACATGCTAACACACAAACATCAATAAATACTTTAAATTTACTGAATTACTGACATATTAAGATCTCTAAAGAAAATATTCCATTTATATATAATAAAAAAATGTTAAGTATAGAAGTAAAAATGAAGTGATTAAAGATATCGAAATATATTTGAAAAGGAAGCTTTTGTGTATTTTTAAATTCTAGAAAACCTGTTGTCATGACTGGTTAAATATTTATACGTATTCTGCAAGGAAAAGTAGATTAGCGCAGCTACGGGGCGAGCACAGCGAAAGAGCGGGCGGGAAAAACGCACGGAATATAGCCACGCGGGCAGCACGCGCAAGGGCAAAAAATTACAAGGAAGACGACGCGACGTAAGACACCTGACTGGGTGCATTGATAGAGGCTCCTCATTATCACACTATTCGGGAGAAAAGAATGGGAGGCCTTGCATAGCGTCCTGATATGAGGTCAAGCTTTCAAATAGATACTAGAAGCATAGAGAAAAACAATGCTGACAAAAATGAATTAGATATTAATGTTTACCTTCATTGTATTGCGAGGTGAAGTAGAGATGATGCAAATCAAGTAATGAATTTCAATCAAAATCTAAGGATACAAAATCAGATCACGAATGACCTATAATGGTATCAAATGATTACGTCATGCCAAAAGCAATGGTTCATGCACAAAGATAGAAACACGCTTTCAAAAGCTTGAAGCATCCAATGGCTGAAGCATTAAAAGCTAGAGGCAATCAAAAGATATGTTATTGGGCATCAAAGTTGACAGCATCAAAAAATATCAAGTGTAAAAAGTATAATGTAGAGTGTAAGTGTCATAAAGGGACGATTGTTAAACGTGTATAGTAATGAAACATGTTTAACATCCATAGTGAATGACTCGATGTAATAGTCTCCAGATATAGATCGCCTCCCTCGCTCCGATGAATATAACATAAACATAAGTGATATGCGTATAAGACTATGTTTAGAATAAAGAGAGACTTTAACCATGCTCACGGTAAGGAAGCATCCTAGCAAACTTAATGTAAAAAGATAACACACCCAAAATACAAAGAATCCCTCACTCTACTAATAACCACTAGTGGAATAGACACCATATATAGGGGAACCGTAATCCTAAGGCTCAGGGAGAGCTAAGAAAAGGACTTTGAAAACCAAGTCTGTCACATATTCTTTAGCTATACAAACAAAACCTGGCACACATATGTAGGGCACTCACTTTGGCCACACATCATACCGTCCCCAACTACAAATTTGGACTCATGGTTGGCACTAATTAGGCACCATGTCATCTGGCCCACCTACTACTTGCCCACTTCAACTTTGCCCAGAACTCACCCGTGCACTCACCGCAAAAACTGCACGCACATCAGAACAACTATATACAAACAGAATAACATCCAAATAAGAAAAAAATCACTAAGCGATACATAACGTTCAATAGTTATAGACACCTAGAAAATAATGTACGAAGCGGGGATTGGGCCACGAGTTTTCCAAAAAATTGGGAACGTGTTTCAGGCACAAAAATGTACTCATGGATATAATGGTAAGAGTTCAATGGCTGATAAAATATCATAGTCAAACAAACGAGTTAAGGACATATCAAAAAGGAGGCTTAAGCACTCTCATACAGAGGAATAAAGTATTCAAAAAATTGTACGCGAACGTACGGCAAAATTAGAACCCAATGAAAAAACAACCAAAATACCTCCACCCAAAAAGGCCACCCCAAATGGAAAATATTGGGGCAAGGATCAAGGCCGAAATATCATGGCAATAACAATAAATCTAAATGATAGAAAAGGTAATTGAGTATCTTGCTCTAAAAATATAGCATGGTGAAGCATAAGCCTCCCTATATAAGTGGTAGCCAAAAATTACTCCCAGTGGGCAAAAAAATATGATCCAAATTAACTCGGTAAGCGGATTATGGACCAGTTCACCCACGCACTCTCTCGCACTCTCTCTAACAGAGCAAAGAACAAAAAATATATATAAATAAAAAGGTAAAGACATTCAAATAATCGGAGAGCCTAAGACCCTACAATAAGAAAGTAGCCACAAACAACACTCTACTGTCCGACTCGGCAAAAAAAATGAACCCTTGGTAAACCAGATCCCCAATAGGCAACAGGTTAAGGCCGAAATATCATGTAAGACATTTAGAGCAAAGTTTCAGACTCAAATATATTAGGCTATAAGCCTCCTAGAAAGGGTAGCAAAAAGCATTGAAAATGAATTAAAGTTAGTTGACTCCAAAAGGCCGCCGGCAAGAGTTAAAGTGCCGAATATCATAGGTCAAACAAAAGTTAAATACATCAAAAACGGGCTAAAAGCCACTAAAAGTGTAGGCCCAAAAAAAATTACCAAGTAGGCAAAAATGAATATGCAAGACCAAAGGATAGGATATTCGAAAAAAAATTTAGGAGAGGTTACGAATCAAACGGTGCAATTCACGTCAAACGGTATTCGCGACAACCCATTCATATCGCAAGGAGTTGCAAAAAATATAGGGTTGACTATGAAAAAAAATAGGGGATCTCAAAAAATTAGGGTTCTCAAAAAATTAGAAGGATTCTCAAAAAAAATTAGGGTTCTCAAAAAATCAAGGTTCTCAAAAAATTTGGTCTCAAAAAAAATTATAGAGTATCTCAAAAAAATTAGGTATTGCTACAAAAAAAAATTAGGGTTCTCAAAAATAGGGTTCTCAAAAAAAAAAGCTCAGACCAAAAAAGGAATTCATACAGAAAATAGATAAAGCCCCAACATCGCTCAGGGGTTCTCAAAAAGGTGCAAGGCCAAAAAAGGTCAAGGACCAAAAAGGTTAAGCAGTCAAGTAATAAAAGGTCAAAAAAAGGTCGCGAAGGTACATCTTTTAGTTCGGAATTCCCTATAGTTACTACTCATAGTACTCAGCTAACTATGCAATTAAAAAAAAGATAACACAAAACCCTACATTTAGTAAAACCACCTAGACGCATACCAAGACATTAGTCCCTTTACTCCACCTTAACTGATTAATTGCCAACAGCCACCTTAACCTCGCCATTCACTCAAAGAACATTACCCTACTACCAAACTCTGCATCATTACCCGTTCCCTTATATTATCCAAATATATCAATCAATATTTAAACTCAGACACTATGTATCAAACGACTTGCTCACATCATAACATAGCATATAAGCAACCAAGACATGTCATAACTAACAAACAAACATACACATATAACAAAAATAACTAAATATAACTACGTACATTTAAAGATACGAGAAAAAATAAAAGAAATCCTTAGTAACACACCTGCCTCAAACTCTACCAAACCCAAAAATCCTCTCAACTCTCTATCAGAATTTCAGCCAACAAAAATCAAACTCATCCGCATATATAATAGGTAGCGCACCCTCCACTTACTACCTCCATTCTCCATCATATATAAACCTTTTCCTGCCACCCCCACCTCCAATTCTTTTCATAGCCCCATCACATATAATAAATTAATAACCAAAAACGGGTGACATAATAGATAGAGAAGTGTTATGTGAAAAGAGAAAAAGACAATAACGAAAGAGAAAGAGGAGAGTCACGAGAATTCGTTCCAGTTACACTTATAACAATACTTATGAATTCCATTTGCCTAATTCTTAACTAGATAATCCATAATGGTATTAAATATCTTCAGAGACTTAACACAACCCTGTCTTAGACCTATTTCTACTTTTGGCAACACCTATTCCCTCCTCCGTTCCTTTTAAACCTAACACATTCTTTTCTGTTGCTATAAAATGCTTTCATAGCATTTAGCAACATTCCATTCCTTCTAGTTCTAGCAACCTTCCGATATTCCCCATAACTTCTCTTTAATATCTGTCGTACTCTTTATTCATTTCTGAGTATTCTCTGCCAACATTTCAAGGTCCACTCATCCTTCACCAAACTTAAAATCACATTATTCTTCCTCAACCCTCCAATCTGCTTATCCGTATTATTCATAAATTTTTATATTAAAATTTATCCATTTACTTTACGTACCAAATTATTTTTTTTTATTAATGTTTACACCACAGTTTTTACATCCGTGTAGAACGAAGCTAAGATAAGGTCATATAGCTCATATTCTCCCACCCGACCAGTTTTGAACCTGGGTCTCGTCCCTCGCTTTGTTAAGCAAATGCTCTTCCACTGAGCTACCGGGTGCTAAAAAGGCAACTCTTTCCATGCCGGGAATCAAACCCGGGCCTCCTAGGTGAGAATCAGGTATCCTAGACACTAGACAACATGGGAATAAACTTATTCCTCTGTAATTAGAGCACTCCTTTTTGGCCCCCTTTTCCCTACAAATTAGAATAAGATATGGATCTTGGCAATCTTTAGGTACTTCTCTTATTCTCCCAGAAAGCATTGAATAATTTTATAAGGTATTCCATGACATTATTATAGCATTTCTACTTGTATGGGATCCAAAACAATATTTTTCTTCATTTCGTTTTCTTCAAAGCATTCGTCATTTCATTCTTTTGTAATATGTTTCCCATTTTCACTCCTCATTTTTTCCTCCCTAATATTCTCGTCTATTATAACCTTTCCCCTTTCTTCCTCCTCTTCTACTACTCTTACAGCACTTATTAATTTCCCAAAATGTTCTCTACATCTTAATTTTGGTATCATCCTGAACTACATTCTAAACTAAAGTCCTTACAATAGTTCTCTAAAGTCCTTACACCAGTTCGCTAAAGTCCTTACACCAGTTTGCTAAAGTCCTTACACCAGTTCGGACCTCTTCCATCCTTGTTTGTCCTTTCTAAGACAGTTTACTTGTTTTCCGATAATTTACAGCCATCCTTCCATTTCATCTTTCATCAGCCTTACTTATGCAGCTTTCATTTTCCTT
>JABUQX010074528.1:22500-34522 GCA_015478945.1 Trachelipus rathkii | reverse complement strand
TATAAAAACGCCTGATTTTTTTGGAAATGTCTTTCAAATGATTTGTCAATAGCCTTAATGCCACGTGTGAATATGAGCCATTTTCCACATTAGTAAGAATGATAACTTAGGAATACGAACGGGGGCGTATGAAGCTATAGGTTCTTGAGAAATACCATCATTTCCATAATATGAATTGTGTTACGTATTCCAGTGAGCTTGGAGTGTCCTTTGAAAAACAAATTAAGATATGGAATATCAAACCGTTATTTTTGAATTGCCTTCAAACTCATTTTCATTTTCATTTTCATTTTCAGATTGATCTTAAGTATTTTTATTATTAAAATTCCTTTTATCCTCAATCTCGACAATAATTATCCGCGCAAACATACGCAGCGCAAAGCGCGGGCATGCGGAATATCATTTAATAATGTCGATGCGGATGTCTACCTGGCATCACTGATAATTATATATATATATATTATATATTATATATATATATTCATATATATATATATCATATATATTATATATATAATATATATATATATATTATATTATATTATATATAATATATATATAAATATATACTATATATATATATATATATACTATATAAAAATATATTACTATAATAATAATTTTAAAGTCGTAATGAAATATTATTATTATTATTATTATTATTATTATATATTATATATATTATTATTATTATTTTATTATTATGTATTATTATTATTATTTGATTATTATTTTATTTATTATTATTATTATTATTTATTATTATTTATTATTATTTTTGATTATTTTTTTTTTATAATTTTTTTATTATTTTTAATTATTATTATATTTTTTTATTATTATTAATTATTTATTATTATGTATTTATTTATTATTATTATTATTATTATATTATTATTATTTAATTATGTATATTATATTATTATTATTATTATTATTATTATTATTTTATATTTATTATTATTTTATTATTATATTATTATTATTATTATTATAATTCTTTTTTTTAAGCTTATTGATGTTTCTTTGATTGCTCTTCTGAATAACGTAATTAGTATTAGTTGCTGTTGTATGTTGTTGTTAACCGAGTTGTTATGATAATTAATAATTAAGGTTAAATTAGTGTTTACCAAAATCTGCCAGTTTATTAAATATGTTATTATACTTTTCAAAATCATATTATTACCTACCTCATTATTATTTAATTTTTTTTCATTTACAGGGACCCACCCACCGGACCCACAAAAGAAGCGGCCCACACTGGTTGAATAATTCCAGCATCCATGGTGGGCCGGTCATGGCTCATACATATTTTTGTGTTGTAGTAATAGTTCAATAATATGGCGAATTGACTCATCAGTCAAAAAATAAAATAAAAATATGTCTTACACTATAATTAGTCCTAATATTACATCCAGCAAATTAAAAATGTTGGGAAGAAAAAGAATTCGAATCTCAGTTTCTTGGAGATTAAGAGAAAATAATACTAATTTAAAGTGTGTGAAAATTCAGATAAGATATCTGGGAATTACCTTATAGAGGTGTTGTTCTTGTTATGGACCATAGAAGTAGAAACATGACCGATGGCTAAAATGGGGGTCCGTGAGGGAGGGGCAACCAAAATTTGAAGAATTAATGTTGGAAAAGATTGCGGGGTTATGGTGAATCGGGCAAAAATTTGCAGATGGAGGAGGATCCCGTGAAATTGTGGTTATCTGGCTGTTCGTGAGTGATACTGGTGGACTAGTGCCCGGTGGTGTGCCAAAAGTATCACTCTTCGTGTAAAGCGCTTCATATTATGTTCGGCTTTGTATTCTATAATTTTTTACCCCTCCGGAAATATCCACTCGCCCCATAACTCCTGCCCCAGGTTAAAGACCTGATAGCCTTATCGGAAGAGAGAGAATTTAATAATTTAAAATCAGTGTGATTGGAGGCACCAATGTCGAATGGAACAACCTAAAGTGTCCTAAAAAACATTTCGCCAACACAAGCAGAGGTGACCATTTTTTGAAATCTCTGTCAGATATTTCGTTGAGCCATAAATCCTTACCCGTTGACTGGGGTCCATACATAGTGTTGTAAAATTTGTATTTTCTTAGCGAGAGCTGAGCAGCCGAAGGAAATGCTGTTACAGCGGAGATACCATTCGTGCTTTACGCGCCTAGAGAGAACCCTCTTGCACGAGAAAATCCTAAATAATATTGCGGATAAATTGGTCCCTTGTTTAAGAATAAAATTTGAGACTACGGGGGACTCATTATATAGGCAGTTAAAAATGCCTCATAAAAAATGAAACATAAGGGGGGAGAGCGTATCGGGAAACTGTTGCGGTCGGGAAAGGCATATCCACACTGTCCTTATTATTGAAGCCAGAGTAATCCTGCGAGTAAATCCATCGTGAACTGCGAAATGAGGAAAGAATGATGCTTTATACAACGGGCAGCGGGACAACGGATAGTATGGCTGTGAAATGGAGTCTGGTCCATTCCAACTTATGGGAACATGGGCAATATCCAAGGTCGGTACGCTTGATCAGAAGGGAAAAACGGTTTAGTGTATAGACCTTTTTGAAAACCAGATAATATGGGATGGTTGTTAAATGCGTTGTTTAAATAGGTTATAAATAAAACTGTTTTGCAAATGACCATAAGGAGGATCTAACGAATCGTGTCAAGAGCAGATGGTTATTGGATTTTGAAACATAAGATAAACTAGTGCAAATTATTATATTATATTATTATTATTATTAAGTATTATTTTATTATTATAGTATTATTATTATTATATATTATTTATTATTATTATTATTATTATTATTATTATTATTATTATTATTATTAAATCACTTTATTGTGGACAGTTTTCAACTTCAGTATTTGTGAATATTATTAAACTAATTACTTTATCACTATTGTTGATTATTATTATTATTATTATTATTATTTTATTATTATTATTATTAAGTATTTATTATTATTAAGTATTATTATTATTTTTATTATTATTATTTTATTATTATATTATTTATTATTATTATTTTATTATATTATTATTATTTATTATTTATTAATTATTATTAATTTTACAATTATTATTATTCAGGTATTATTATTATTATTATTATTATTATTATATATTATTATTATTATTATATATATTAGTAGTTAGTAGTAGTAGTAATAGGGTAGGTAGTATGTAGTTAGTAGTTCAGTAAGTAGGACAGAACGTACCAGCAACACATGCTAGAGGGAAAGACCCTTCCATTCACTCAAGGCAGTCTGAGGGCTAGATTGAGGTCCACCGCCTCTAGAACGTTAGGAACCTAATATTTTTTTCTAACAGATGAACATCAAAACTGTTATAAGTTCGGCGCCCGAATTCTTTTTAAGATTTACTTTCAACATCAAAGTTATTTATTACAAATTAAGATGCATAGTGCTGATCCCGATGAGGGTTACCGGCTTAGAGGTTAAAAACTAACCGTCTAAGAGCCGTGAAACCTTAAAAAACTGTTAATATAGTTTGGCTTGGCGCCCAAAATTCTTTTTAAGATGTAATTTTAACAATAGTTCGTTTTTGTGATTTTACCATTTACTATGGTCACAACTAATTTTAGTGGTTTTAATAAAAGTAAGTTTTCAACCAAATGAAAAAAATGAAGTTCAAAGACCCAATTTCCTTAAAGGTGGTAGTATCTAACCCTTTTTCTTGAATGGAACCTCCCAGATTTTCTTTCACTGTCCACTATTTTATATGAAAGACTATTTCCACCTTCCTTAAATATTATCACGTAAGTGTTTAAGGAAATTCTTTAGTGCAATATTGCCAGTTTTGAAAGCGCTTTATGAGAGAAAAGTTGTCTTATTACTTTGTGTTACATCATTTAAAATCAAAAGTTTCTAAAAGAAAGTTCTTTAAGACTAGCCTATATGCGTTATTGTCATATTTATTTAGCATTAATAGGTAAAAACTTCTCAAAAAATTAGCCTTCCCAGTCTTCTTGTCCCGTTAAATAATGCGATATCTAAATTCACGTAGTTCCCGTTGATGTTCGTATGACTTACCCTCTCAATTCTGAAGATAATTTTGGGTTGGGGGGTCCATTTTCAATTTCTTATTCAGATTTTTTTCTATTGCTGCCGTCTTTGAGGGTATTTGGAACTCCAAAAAACTGTTACTGCGCATCCAAATGAGGGTATAACTAATGTTTTATGTAAAGGTACTATTTTATATTTTGCCGGATTTATTTTCCGAAGTCTCTCGGTAATAAATCTAGGACGTTTTGTCGTAGCCTCCTTAACAGCTTTCAAGCACATTGTTTCCGCCAAGATTTCAAATGCAAGCTTTAATAATTGACTCCTAACTTTTTCCCCTCAACTAACAACCCTTTTATAGCTGAGTCATGCCAGTCATCTTATTTTGAAATCATATTCATTGTTCCTACTCCCTAATCCCAAAATGTATAACCTTACAATTATCGCTATTAAATTTCATTTGCCATTTTTTGAGACCAAACAACAATCTTATAAAAATCGGCTTTGGTGAGCCACATTGTATATTTCCCACAATTTTATTTGATTTCTAAAGTTTTTCCGTAGCATATATCCCCCGCAAAATCTTTTATTCGAAATATTCCGTTTCTAATTTATTATTATTTTTGGCATATTACATTATATAATGAACAGTATTTAGACCTAGGACAGAGATCCTTGGGGTACACCACTAAATAACATTCGCCCCCAATCCTGAGGTATTTCCGGCGCCATTTTATAACGAACTTCGTTGTCCGTCCCCCGATCCCCGAATAGGCGCCAATTTTTAAAATCCCGCAATTCTAATAAGTTCCTTCTCTCGAATATTTAATGTATCTAAGCTTTTTTCTCCATTAATCTTTGATGAGGCGACCCCGGTATTCAAAGGCCCTTTGGGTGAAAGTCTATGTAGAATACCCCATCAGAATATTTAATAGTTATCTAAATCTCATCAACTACATTTTAAAAAAATTAATTTTTGGTAAAATTTGTTCAAGATGACCTATTTTTCTTTTGTTCTATAGAATCGGGGTTTCGTTGGAGAATTTTGAGGGCCCCCAACTCCTGATCCCTCAGAATGTGCAAACTAATCTATTAATAGCTATTGCCTTCCCAAAAAATTTTGCCCAAGCCACAGAAGTAAAGTTAATTATTCGGGATTTTACAATCTCCTTTTTTAAAAATGAGAGTTATATTAGCAAGCTTCCTTCTTTTAAAAGACTTATCTGAAAAGCATTGGTCAAAGGTTTCACTTATACAATCTCTGCAAATTTTTGGAAATGGGCATTGGATAGGAATCCATCTGGGTCCCATTGCGTGAATTGTACTAATAGCTTATCAATTGGAAAGCAACTTCCTCTTCTAGAATTTCAAATGTATCTAAAATATCTGTTTGCATGAAAATCCCTTTATGTCTTTCATGCTAGGCAGGTTATTTAGATTCTCTTTCGTAAAAATTGTTGAGAAAAAATTATTTAAAATATTTGCCATATCAGCACAGCTTGATTTAAATTACCAATAATGTTCCAGTAATGCGTCCAGTTTGATTCCTTATATGGAACTTAAAAATCTGTTATTATATTTGTAAAACTTTTCAATATTAATTTTACTTTCTCGAGCAATATTAATTTCATAGCTTCGTTTATAGTATAGTATAGTATAGGTTGCAGCTTCGACGACAAGCTGTGTAACTAATATTATTATTTTCCACTGAAGCGAGAAAGACTTCCAAAGTTCTATAAGCTCCTGTTCTATTAACTTTAAAGAATCTCTAATTTCATTATTCCACCATCTTGGCTTCAAATTCTGGTAAAGTTCATTTCATTTTATACGGAATAAAATCTCTTTCTATGCCTTTAAATATATGTAGAAGCGTAAACGTATCCCACATTACATTTGCATTTCCTGTTAAAATCATCTCCAGTCACTTAGAAAAGATAAAAACCTCTCTTTTGAGCCATTTATTTAAAAAAATTGGTATAATTTCAAGCAAAGATGGACCGAATAAGTAATTGTTGTGTATTTTGTTATCAATGTTAATAGTAAATTTAATCATGTTATGAACACTTTTACCAATAGGCTCGGTAACCTCAAAACTTCTTACCAAGTTTATTTAAATGATTCACTATTAAAAAGGTCTTAAAATATGTTTTTTCCCCCCTTCCGTTGCCCCATAAAATCATTAAATTCCCCTGAAAATAGGAAATTTAGTTAATTCCGCTTCCTTACGGAATCTACATCAAGTAATTATAGTCGACTATTTGAGGCAGTTAAAGTCTGCCCACAATTATTGCAATACCCTTTTCTGAGGACTTTGCCCTCAATTTTCTTAATTACAATCTACATCTATTAACTGGGAATGTTGAAGGGGGGCGGTGGACGATAGACATTTATTAAGAAGTTCATTTATATTTCGATGTTTCTATAATCACTAAAGGATATCCAATTTCACTCAACATCAGGTTAGTTCTACCCGAGTCGGGTTAGGACAAATTCCTTAAAAAAAAATCTTTTATGGCAGATCATTAAACGCCCACCTTTTTCTCAATGCAAAAACCCAAGTTAACTTTTTAACCCATCAAAGCGTTCTGACAGCCAGTGAACAAAAAAATTCTCCAAATCTTTTTAAAATTATTGCAATAGTGCTTCATTTAATGAATTAGCCAACAATTGCTTAAATCTCAAACTAAAACAATTAGCTCCTAAAATTAAAATTTATTTTTTGTTCCTGATATTTGTTTTTTGCGTTCCTTGCTTTTTCCATTTTCGCCAAATAATTTCAAACGTGGGGGGGACGGTTTTTGACCCACCCGAAAAAAAAAACTGGGTTCCTTTAACCCCGATTGTTTTTTCTTTTGTATTTTCCTAAAACCTTTGTGGTGTTTCAAGATATACCCAATCTTGGCATCAACCAACAATCATATCCCAACATGAAAACCCCCCAAATCCTCCTAACAAATTAAATAATTTTTGCATCGATATAAAACTCCCTAATTAATTAGCAAGGGAGGAGAGGGACGTTTTTATCCCCCTTGAAAAAATTTGCTTCAGTCTGGCCGTTGAAGAGGGTATTGGCCTTGCTGGAAAATCTTAAGCCCATTAAACTACGAGGCAAAATTCCCAAGCACAAAACGTTACCTGCTTTTTCTTTCATTTTTTTTTAATTAGTCTTCTTCTATATTTGATGATAAGTTCGTTAACTACAGTTTCCTTTTTGTATACGTCATTCGATCCAATCATGACACATATAGCTATCGATGCCTGCCAATGGGGTTCGTCTCCTTACCATTAATTCGCTTTCAAAATTATGAATAGTTCCCCCTGAAACGCTTTATATTTATTTTGTAGGATTACGCGAAACAAATTCATTTTTCATGTTACGTACCATAGAAGTACCAACCAAAACTGTTTCAGTTTCACACTTTTCAACTTTGAAATCTAGTCAAGCGACTGACTAGTAGTAGTAGTAGTAGTAGTAGTAGTAGTAGTAGTAGTAGTAGTAGTAGTAGTAGTAGTAGTAGTGGTTATTTTAAATACTTATAAACAACTATTATAATATTTGTTCTCCTAAATGAAATGGGTTTAAGACAACATCTAAAAACAATAAAAAATAACGAAATAAAAAAAACATTATAACTATAAACTAATGTAAATATTATTTCTTCATTAGGTCAAAAATGATTTGAAATTTGAATAACAATATATGTAGGAATGCGTGCTCATAAAACCAAAGAAATACAAGACTGAAAAAAACATAGTTGAGATGTGATTAGAGCACATATAAAAGTTTTTTTTAGTAGCTAACCCTAAACTAAATGTTTGTGCTTAAAAAATATTCTAAAACTTCTATTTAAACAATAATTAAGATACCTCCGTAAATAAAATGTGATTAATACATTCAAAGATTTCTCTACATTCATCATCAGAATATATGCAATTTTCTAGAGGGATCTTCTGGAGAAAATAAGTGTCAATTGCAGGTGTTGCAGGCCACTTAGATTCCGATTTTTAGCCGTGTGAGTTTAAAGCCCATAAGTATGAATACATCCAGTTGCAAGTGGTAGATCCGGATTCACACATGTTTGAGATTCAGGATATGCGTGAGAGAGTCACTACATATATTAGCTACTTACTTATACCCCATCACACAGATTATTATACCCGCCTGCGTCATACAATTATAACTAGCTATATATATATATAATATATATAAATATATATAATTATATATATATATATATATATATATATATATATATACTATATATTATGATATATATATATATATATATATATATATATATATATAGTAATATATATATATACTATATATATAATATAAATAATACTATAATATAATATATATAATACCCCTATATATAAGATATATATATATATATATATATATTATATATATATATTATTATATAATATATAATATATATATTATATATATATATATTAGATACATATATTATATATATATATATATATATATATATATAATATATATAATAATATATATATATATACTACTAATTATATTATATATATATCATATATATATATATATATATATATGTATATATATATATATATATATATATATATATATATATTAACTATATATATATATATATATATAATATTATATATATATATATATATATATATTATATAATATATATATATAATATATATATTATATTATATATATTAAATAAATATTATATAACTATATTATAATATATATATATATATATATATATATATATATATATATATATAATATTATATATAAATATATATATATACTATCATATTATATATAGTAATATAACAACGCACAAAATTAAAGTTTTAAAAGAAAGAAAACGACCAAATTCACTGAAATTGCAAGGCGATAATTCCTGTTCCGCTGGTACACTTCATTGTAACTCTACACTCTTAATAAACGGTCTTTCAAAACAATTTTTTAAAAACTATTAACTAGCTTCAAACACTACTTAATTTAAAAAATAGAACTCTGAATTATTTCAACAAAAAAAAATAACCAATAAAAAGCTTATTTTTTATTGCAGTTTCAATTTTGGAAGCGTTATATCTCAGTTTGATTTAAAACACAAATTATGAAATCTCATTATTGCAAAGTTTTAAAGCTCTTTGATAGGTTAAGGGGTGGGTTTGATTTTGGCACCGGGCTGAGTTCTGTTTAGCCATAAATTTAAAATAGACCCAAAATTCTTAATTTTCAGCCAATCTTGATCAAACAAAAAAGCAAACCGCACCTTATTTTGACGTCTAAAACGTCGTTTGCGAGTATTTTGGTGTGTCTGTAATAATTTCTTTAGTATTTTCATTTTTCGATATTCGTCCTAAAAATAATTTCGAAATGAATTCAAACTTGAACTATACAAAGATTTGGAATGTTACCTAAAATCTGGTGGAAGAAATATTGATATTTGCACCCCAATCGATTTTCAAGACCTACTTTTTTTAAATTGAAAATTTGCGATAATTTTTTTTCTGGTCATTCGATCTGCATGAAATTCTCAGGGCATTTGCAATTTTTTATTTTGATAATTTTTTATTGTATATGTAGTAGCTCTTTTATTTGTCCTTAGAACAAAATTTTGAAAGAAAAACATTTTGTAAATTTTATAAAAAAATTTCTATTAGCTTTGTGTGAAAAAAAAAAAAAAAAATATCTAAGTAAAAAAGATGTATCGCCCGATTATATACTGCCTGAGAAATTTGTTCAATCCCTATCCTTATACTTGATTTCCTCGAAGGTGAACCCAACGTTCAAATATTTCTTAACTTCCAACTTTTTTCTTACACTTCCAAATTATTCTTTCTATGGGTTCTTGTCATCACCTTTTCATCTCTTTGGTTTTCTGTTTCTTTTCAAGGCTTCTGTTATAACAACCTCGGCCTTTGGTGAAGAGTTACTCTTAATCTTTTGGTTCAGAACATAGAATGTGCTTGTAATCGAACTTCTTTGATATTTTTTGAATGTTTAACTACTTTTTAGATATATGGATTTAAAAGACAATGCAGGCAGGGTAAGGTTTTTTCATTTCACTTCATTTCATTTAACTCACTTTTAAGTCTTGCATAGTGTAGTCTGTCTTTTTTTGACTAAATATAAAAACAAATTTTTTTTACATTTTTACAATAATCCCCTTTCATGTTATTCATTTTTGAACTATACCAAAAATGTCGCCTCTAAATTTATTTCCCCACATTTTCCTTCACAGTTGTTAAACTGTTTTTCATTGCTTTGCTAATACATTGCTTTTACAAAAGATAAAAAATAGTCTGAACTCATTATCTCTTTCCCATACCTCCTCCTTTGAGCATGGTAGGATTTTGATACGTCTTATCACACAGGATCATTATTTCACTTTGTAACGCAATAAGTTGAGACAACGCTTTGCTCGCACTTTCAATACTCAAATGGTAAAACATGGAACGTTTTCATTCAAATAATAACCCAACTACACTTTTATTTCACATTTTCAAACACTGTCGGCTCCTAAATTGAAATTTCTCCTTAAAAAAAAAAATGTTTTTTTAAATTATCACAAAGCGTTAATAAGAAGAAAGGAAAAAGTAAAAAAATAATCCAAAAATTTAGAATCAATCATTGAAATAAAAATGGCTCTTACCTCTTCATATTAAAAAGGGTTACAGTGGAACTCTTCCGGATAAACCCATTTGGCATAAATACAAACTCCTTTCTCCATGATTTGTTTATGAGGTGGAAGGTTAAAAAATTCATTCAATTCTTCTTAGCATAGATAATGGTTTACATAATATAATACATGTTTTCCATAGTAAAGCTTGGTTAAATCTTCTTCCCTATATATATAATATATATATATATATATATATATATATATATATATATATATATATATATTATATATATATATATATATATATATATATATATATATATATATATATATATTCCATATCGTTATAATATATGCAGTATTGTCAAAATAATGATTAAAACTATTATATAAGATATAAAAAATACTGAATTTTAAAAGTATTTTTTTAAACGTTTGAAAATTGCTCAAATAAGTTAGTTGAGCGTAAAACATAAAAATGGGAAATCATAGAAAACAAAATATCAACGCAACTTATGTCTAACAAATTTTACAATCTTTTAATCACAAATTTGTGTTATGTATGATTTTTACTTTTAATATATGTTAGCCATTTAAAAATTACTTTATTGTCTATATGATTGTTTAGGTAGTGTTTTCTTTTAAAATTATTGTCTATATTATACTTAGAATTGTTATATTGTATCTTAAAGATGATTTCTAACCTCCTTGCCTTTTATCTCTCTCTCTCTCTCTCTCTCTCTCTCCTCTACTCTCTCTCTCTCTCTCTCTCTCTCTCTCTCTCTCTCTCTCTCTCTCTCTCTCTCATCTCTCTCTCTCTCTCTCTCTCTCTCTCTCTCTCTCTCTCTCTCTCTCGTCTCTCTATTCTCTCTCTCTCTCTCTCTCTCTCTCTCTCTCTCTCTCTCTCTCTCTCTCTCTCTCTCTCTCTCTCTCTCTCTCTCTCTCTCTCTCTCTCTCTCTCTCTCCTCAGATAAAAAACCTACTCAGATTAATATGTATTAGAAACTAATGTACCTGATAGGAAACAACGAACTTGTTAAAATATATTCTGATTTCAAATTTATAAAATAACCAATAACTCCTCAATGTTTTTAACACCTTAACCCTTAAATTAGATACAAATAAAAGGGTTATAACTAGTTGTGTTGATGATTCATTAGCTCGAAGTACCAATTAAACCGTATACATATAGCTTCTTGTTTGGTTGAAGATTAGCGGCTTCTTCAGAGAATGGTGAAATTCCGAGTATCTGTAGATACTTAGGCCTCTCAACATATAAACGAAGGCCTGAATACGAGAGCTATCAAAGAACTACATTCAATTACTACCTGTGCAATAGAGGAACAA
>JABUQX010074527.1:10000-27500 GCA_015478945.1 Trachelipus rathkii | reverse complement strand
ATATAGGATAATGTCCCGCTGGCTTGCCGTCAAAAAAAAATTCTGCCAAACTCATTCTATCCCTATTATTATAATTTAATTGTATATTTACTTTGGGGCTTTACATGTTTTTCTCTTGAACCATAAAAATTTTTACAATGGTAGTGTCGCAGAAAAATAGTTATTCTCTTTTTCCGCCTGTATAATAGCTTAATCCTGCTCCAGTTTTTGGGCAATATGATTTTTTTTTATTTTTTTTTTTTACAGTAGGTTCGCGGGCAATAGAGAAATTTATGCGCGAGGAGGTTCCAAAACAATGATATTCCTTTTCCCTGTAAGACTAATCTGTAGTTTTTTGGATATGGACCGATGATAGTTGTCGCTCGTAAACCATAATATCACCATGGCTTATAATTTCTGTTAGGGTTTGTACTTTTTATATGATTTCCCTGATATATATCTCTATCTATAATATATTTAATATAATAATAACAATATATATAATAATAAATAAATATATATATTAAATAGTCATTTATTTAATTATCACGCACTTTATGTTCAGTAAATTTATTCATACTAATCTATTTTTCTTAATTTGAGGATTATAAAATGTCAACGAACTATATATATAAAATAATATTTTAGTTATTTCCTTTTTACCTCATATATGATAATTTTCTTTATTATAGCTGATACCCCTATTATACCTCATACTGTAGTATGAGTATATTTCTACATATTATAAATATATTAAATGTAACTATACTCATTTCCTCATTGGATATATAACCGGTAGTAATAAATATATAGGAACCAAATAATAATATAATATAAAATATATATAAGTAGGTTATTCTTATCCTACCTAGGTACCTAATGATAATATACCTTTTATGTAGTATATAATATAGTAATATAATAGTAATAATAATATAATATAGAGGTATATATATATATTCTTTTTTATATATAAATATATACTATTAAATTTCCCTTTTCCGCTGTTTTTGTGGAGTTCCTAAGTACATCATTGGTTGGGAGCGAGAGGGTGGAGTAGACTTTCTTTTTTTCATAAATCTTAACCACCTATTTTCGTTCGAAAAGGTTCATTTACTTTTGTGCCAGGGACCCGCCAGCCCCCACCACCCCATACTTAGACGGTCAATATTTTCAGTCTATACTGGCATTTATAATAGGAAATTTATGTGTTACTTAAACTTCCAGAAATACTAGTCTGGGGGCGACTCTCTTTCATTTTCTCTTTGATCTAATTTACATTCAGACTAATGCTTCCATGTTTCCCTACAGATGCCAGTTACGGCTTATTATTCTTCTTTATTTCATTAACAAATATTCATCATTTTTTTATGTATTTTTTTATTATTATAGAATGAATTATTATATTATTAAATTATGTTTTACAAAGAAAATATATTTCAATTAATTATATATATATTAATAGTAGTGCTATGGAATTGGAAGAAGGAAAGGAAAGAGTTAATTGCGATTGATGGGCTCTGATTATAATTATTATTATTATTATTAATTATTATTATTATTATTATATCTCCTATGTAATTATATATTATAATTATTATATTATCATTCTATTATTGATTATTATTTATTTTTATTGTTTCTGTTATTATTATTATTTACTTTCTAATTCAATTATCAAGTCAAGTTGAACGAATAAAGTAGCTTGATAGGTTTACAAACAAATATTTGAAAAATGCTCAAGATTAGGGTAATGCTAGCTTTCATATTAATTAACAAAGTTTAGACCCTCGCCTACTTTTAGTGGGTGGGAGCTTTTAGTTCTAGGCCGGTGGTCAGGGAGGTGTGGACGTAACTCGAATAGTGCGTGGGAAATAGTTAAGCAAACCAAGCAGCTGCATATACTTGATGTCGGACTAAAATGTCGGAAGACAACGGAATTACCAAAAGGAGAGAGTGAGGCAAATGTTTGCAGTTTAATTATGAGAAGGAAATGAAAGGTATGAATAGTAAACAACATAACATACATACATAAACATTATATACATAATTTCATAACATACCTATATCATACATTCATATAAACATTACATTATCTAACCTACATAACATACAATAACAGCATATTATCAATTAATACCTCCATTCATATATAAGGTTACATTTGTAATTTTGACTTTTATGAGAGAATTAGAATACTTACACTATTTATTCGATATATTTATAAATAATTATTATAAATATATTTATTATAATTATATATATTATATAATAATATTGATTATATACTATATATATATTATATATAATATTAACCTAGCCCACTAGAATTTTCAATATACCCATTAAAAACAACACAATATACAATATAAAAATGTTGACTATTTATTCTCAAAAGGGATTTCTTACCGAATTAGCGTGTGAGCCTTAGAGATAGTTATTTAGTTTTTATTTTAACTTAATCGAATTTTAAAGTGCTTGGTCTACTAGTTTATCCAATTCATCGACCCTAAGGTAAAAACCCTTCTGTTCACACTTAATAAAAGTTTACAGCTAGGATATTTGGGACGTACACTCTTTATAATTTGAGGTCTTCAGCGTCAGACAGATACAAATTAATTAATGGATAATCTAAACAACAGAAGTACAGATTCAGAGTGTCTATAGTGGCCTCCAACTCGGGTTACCTATCCACTTGGTAGTAGGCTAATAATATAAGATATATTAATCTTATAACTACGTAAGTAAATATATAATGCTATATATATAAGTGAGAATATAGGATAATATATATGACAATATAGGAGGTTATATCACTAAAGGATGTGAATATTATAATAAATAAAATATTTATTTTAAAATATATAAATTGGTTCAAAATATGTTCTTAAAACTTTAAAATGGATTTGTGTTCTTTTTATTTATTCCTAGTTAACCAAATCATTAGCTTACAGTTAGGTGTCGATTGGCGGGATAAGATAGGGGGGGTAATATAATATATATATATAAATATTTCAATAAATATTAAATATGGCTATAGCTACATGATAAAAGTGCTATATGGATTATAAAATGTGCGGTGAGGTATTTTATAATATATTATTATAATTATTATTTTATATATAATTTTTGATGAAAAATATTATATATATATATGTATTATATAATATAAATTTATAAATAATATAATATAAGATATATAAACTAAAAATATTACTATATATGGATTTAATTATTCATTTATTATTTTTATATATATAATATATTATCACCTATTTATATTATAAATACCTTATTATATCCTTTATTGGTAGTGCACTTTTAAATAAATAAATAAAATATATAATATAAATAACATAATATATTAATATATATATATAAATAAAAATACTAATTATTTATTATAATTAATGATAAATATTTATTTGATTAAATTACTTATACCCGCGGAAATGTATGTTTAAAGGATTAGCAAACGAAAGTAAATTTATTTTCCAAAATAGGTTGATACCATGTATACTCATTTGTTAATATAGATTAACATAGTGATATTGAAAGAACAGGGGGAGGAGGAGGGAGAGAAGAAGTAAATAAAAGAAAAAAAGATACGCAGTTTAATAGAAAGGAAGTAGTGTATTTACGCTGAGGGAATCTTATTCTTACTCTATTTATCTTTGAATTTTGTTCTAAATACAATTTATACGAATGAAAGCAATATGACGGAGCCAATGGAAAAGAACCAGAGGGGCGCCCGAAAGATTCCTAATATTTTTCAGATTCTCATCTGTTGAAGCGGGCCTAGAGGCGAGGACCCTCCGCCGAGGAAAAGACCCCAATTTTTCTAAAAATTACTTAAACGTTTTGGCAAAAAAATGTTTAATTTTATATGTAAACGAAATGATATATGCGCTCAGAAATAACCCGACAACAACCACTTAGAAAATTTAAGGCATGTATTGAAGGTCTTGTGTAAGTTTTGGTTTTAAAGTCGGCCTCCATTCCTCTGACAGACAAAAATCGACAGTTATATAATCAAATAAAAAGGGGGCCGTGAAATACCTTGACGAATCCTCCGCATAATATTACCAAAGGTTCATCCTAAATATCACTAGTCGGGGCACAGACAATTAACATAGTACCAAATCCCGCGGATATTAAACTCTCCCTCTATACCTTGTGCTAATATTCTTTGTGCTTCTTCACCTTACGACCCGGGAGGGCAATCTGTTCACCAAAATCTGTCTTTGGACTATCGTCAACGTGGCAGACGCTAAACCAATCCTATGTGTTGAGTTCCCTCAACACTGGGGTTAAATGGGGGTGCGGGGAGAGTAGAGACGGAGACCAATATTCTAGAAGTCTATTCCAATGTCTATAGATCTAAATTTGTCATAAAGCTTCAGTGGTAGCCAAATGTCTATTTCCCTTCAGAACTATAATATCAAATTAAATTTTAAAATACAAATTCATTAAAAAGTAATTTATGTTATAAGGATTCCCAAATCCATATTAGAGTTTGAGATAATTTCGTTTATTCACACAAAATCATAATAACTTGTGGGTCCCGGCCGTGGTTGTGGTTGTTACTTGAAGTGAGATAGGATCCTGTACATCAGGTCTCAGGATCTTCTCTCTCCTCTTCAATAATTTTCTTCTCTTCTCTCTTCTTTCTCTCTCTCTTCTCCTCTCTTTTTTCTCTCCTCTCTCCTCTCTCTTCTCCATATACATATATAACTAATATTATATATTATTTTTCTATTTATATTATAATAATATAATATATAATCATATATAATAATATATATTATATATATTATATATATTTATATATATAAGTCAATATATATATATATTTATTTAATATTTTCCCTATTATTTATATTTATAAATATAATTATATAATAATATGATGATATTCGTAGTGGTGCAGGTGTGTGTGTGACAAGTTTGAATTGCTTGGTTGCACGTTTGCAATTTACTGTATTTCTGTTTTTTACTGCATACCCTATTCCACTAAGTATTTATTATATAGAACTTCACTCAATAATTTTCTATCTGAAAGTATATAATTTTAAATTAAATTATTATAATAGCATAATTTTATTACTTAAGAAAAAAAAATATAAGTAAAAATTTTATATAAATGTTTTTTATGATTTTATCCTCCACTGTCTATTTATATTTTGGATCGGTTTATATCTCGGGAGGTCACTTCTTAGTCATTTTAAAAAAATTCGTGCACAATCAGTATAAAATAACTTATCCATATCTATTTTTTTTTAATAATTCTGTAACCACTATAAAAAAAGTGATTTAAATAAAAATAAAGCTGGCATAATCTTTTTTTCTTACATAGTCTGGTTTAGGAAATATTTTTTGAGTTAATAATTAATATATTTTTACATTTGTTTATAATAATATACAGCAGCCGCTAAGATTATCGTAATTATAGGTAGGAGGATATTAGCTAACAAAATATGCGCACGAGGGTATTTAATCTCTCAGACCAAAACATGGATTTATTGGAAACCTCTGTAGATACTTTGACTTTTTTCCGAAAGAATAGAAAATTGTTTAGTGTGCGGGGGGGGTTATTAAATGGATATTTTCTGCGAGTATTCGCCTCCCGGGATACAGAGGTGTTTTCGCTTATCTTGGTTTCTTGTGTAGAGGAGGCTTATATAAGGTCGTCCGCAAAGGATATATGCACTGCTTAATCCTCAGTTCTGAATAGTTTTCTTACTTAACAAATTTTTCTTGGTGGTTTTTTTAAATTATTGTTTTCTTTTTATTTTCAGAGAGATGTCTGACTATAGAAGAAGAGCGTTTTGAAGAATTACTCTTCAATCGTCTATGAAATTTATAAGTGAAGAAAATATATTTGAAATCTAATAAAAGAATTTAATTATTTTATCAGTGGAAATTGAAATAGTTGATGATTCTTTTTAATTATTTAAAAATTTAACTATTATATATTTAAAATTGTTAACAATTTAAGCATACAGCATATAAAACATTCAAAAAATGTCGCAAATGTAGAAAAGTGAGGAGATATACATATCGTTATAAGATGTCGGTGACCCTAACGTTGTGGTTTATAGCGCCCCTAGAGACATTTTGATTTTGAATATAAGGTTTACTATTGTTTATTAATAATATATAAGCAATTGCTGGAATACATTGAATTTCATACTTCAACTGTATTAACGTAAATTGCTATATATAACATATATAAAGTAAATGGCATCGGAATTGCAAAGAATTTTGCAAACTATCAAAATAATAATATATATAATTTTGGTTAATGTATTATCTTACTAAAATGTTATAAATATATGTTTAATTACTTTTTATCTCATTTACGTCATTTCTCATAAGTAGAATGCAATGTTAAATATATAAAAATTATATCATAGATTAATATTATGTACTGATGTCTATGTTAGATGAGCTAATTTCTTTTGAGCTTGAAATGCCGTTCTCATTCATTCTTCCCTTGCACGATACCACCTGTATAAGTGGTATTATATTATTTACCCGGTGTAAATAATCCGTGTTGTGCCTGGTTAGGGGGTTAATTTAACCAAAATTAAATGTAAAAAAGGAATAAATTCTTTAACAATAATCTTCATTTACTTGTCACCCATATCAGGAATATGAAGCGTAGTAAATTTATAATTAGGAATCATCAACGCTAATATTAAAATAATAATATTAATCATTGCAATTCTGCAAACAGATATGTGAAGAGAGTTGGGTGATAAATCAAAACAGCGACGAGGAATAAATTTTTGCAGATTACTGGGATGAAAAATATGATACGCAAGAATGTAATGGAAAGAAATACGCATAAGGATGGAGTGTGTTTCATTTCTCTAGTAAGAATACTCAAAGAAAACACAATAGACTTATCACTTACTTCTTTAAAGTTATACTAAAGAAAATAAGTGATTAATTATTGTTTATATATGGGCTGGTGAAGGAGAGGAAGAGAAGGAACAGCAGGGAAGCAAATTTTTATTTAATTATATTAAAAATGAGTAAAATTTGTCATTATATCTCTAAGCAAGTTTTTTTAAATGTTACAAATTTTGCAAATTGGAAGGTGGTATAATATAATTACTGCGAATTTGCTATCTTGCCTTCGCTGAAAAGGTTGATTTAAGATTAAAAATGTTAAACAATACTCTCGGCCTGATAAATCCATTAGATTTAAATATAAATATATTAATTTAAGTTTTATTTTATATTTAAATATATTATATTAAAATTTATGATATGATATTTATTATATATAATTAAATATATTTAAAACATATATTGGTAATTTTCATGTCAGGATTTATATATCTCATATTAAGCTTCTATTATTAATATATTATATATTTTTAAGTTTATCAAATTTTAAATATTCTTATATAGTCTTTATATCCAATATATATAAATTTATATTCACATTTATTAAATTATTATATATATTTTATAAATAATAATTATTATATTTTTTTTATTACCTATTTATTACTTAAAAGTCCAAATTTTGCTAGTATTTTTACTTATTCTAAAAGAGGAACTTATGTATAGAGAACAAAGATTAAAATATGATAAATAATTTGTTTTATATTATTCCTATATAAATTTTGTTGTTATTTGTAATAAAATTTTTTTTACTATTAATATAAATATATTTATTATATAAAATATTAATTTTTAGTTTTTTATAATTAAAAATTATCTGACGTATATATATTTTTATAACCGATGTATTTTTATTCTAATATATAATATAATATAAATAATATAATATATATTATACAGTATTTATTTTATTATATATATAATGATGATAATATAAATATAAATCTTATTAATTATAAATTATTATATAGAATCTTAATATTTTTATAATATAATATATAGCCTATTCATGATTTTTTAAAATGCGTTGAAAAACATATTACCTAAAAAGAAAATAGTTAAAAAGAACTTCCGCACGAAGAAATTGTTTATCTAGAAAAGATATATAGGAACAATAATTCTGATGAGTGATTATTCAAGAATGTGTACTGGGAAATAGATAATATATTCCTCTTTTGGAGGATATGGGTTGGATTTAGTGGAGAGTTTGAAGTTAAACATTATCAGTCCTATTTTTTGAAAAAATTTTATTTTGATTTCTTTTCAAGAAATTTAACATTTTAAAATTGGTTTTATTATTGAATATATTACCAATCGTGTGGGCTGAGATGGGGGGCGCAATTAATTAACTAATATTAATTTTCACTACCGAGTTGTGCGGTTGTTTTGCACCTCCTCTTACCGGAAGTGGTGAACCAAAATATAAATAATTTATATCACATTGAAATTATTTCTTTGATTAGCCTCCTCCATAAGACGCGACAATGAATTGGATTTTTCTCGAACCCTGACGCAAGTTGAATCTAACGAAGAAACATACTTCTGAATACGACCGAGAAGGATAATCTTCAACGAGGAGGGCGAACAGCTTAAGCAATCCGCCCGCAACCTTATATATTTTGCCATGAAGTAACTCAAGGAAGCAGGTCATCTGGGATCTGAAATGCAAATGACAAGTTTGGAGTTCTTTAAATCCTATGGAAATATACTAGTAAAAGGAAAGCCACAGAAATTTAAGTACAGGAAGGACAGAGGAGTATCATAATCTTTAGTCTCGTCTTCCTTTATCTGATCATTGGTGTTCAATGAGAACAATTTCCTCCCTGTTTAATTATAGGAGATTAATTTTGAAATTACTTCAAAAACTAAACCTTTGGAAAAAAGAATTTGTACTGTTAAAAACATTCTTTGCTTCAGGTCTGGGACATGCATAATAGTATAGAGTGTGAATAAAGTGAGGTATGAAAAGTTCGAGTCTTTGAATGTCTCAGAAGCTCTGTTTTACGGGGCTTTCTTTGCTGTGTCTAGAGGTGATACACCCTTCAGTAAGAGAAGAGATGAGAAAAAGATAAATTAATATAAATATAATAAAAATAATAAAAAAAAAAACATTGTAAATATAATAAAAATAATATTTTAAAAATTAGGAATAATTTATTATATTATATTATTACATTATTTTTGTGTATGGATATAAATATATTAATTATAATATATAAATATATAATTTATTTAATAGGTTATAATTTTAGTGTTATTTAATATTATGTTAAATATAAATAAGTTATTTATAATGATTAGTGGTAATACGTGTTATATTTATATAAAGTTTAAATAAATATTATTATTTTTCCCATTAATCAATTCATAATAAATAGTATTTATTTAATAAATATAAATAATAAAGAAAAATCTTATTATTATTATACTCCCATCGGTAATAATAAAGAGTTCTGACATGAAGTACAAGTTAAGACATATATTATGTAATTATATTATATATATTTATCACATTTAAAAATATATAATATAAAATCCAGTAAAAAAATAATATATAATATTATATTCTTGCACTGTACCTTGGGTGTTTTGATTTTATGCTCTATATCATTTTCAGTGTTTTATCTCGTTCCTATAATTTTTTGTGATTAAAGGGAGGGGGGGGGATTGCATAGGTATCAAAATCCAAAAATCGCATCATTTAATTGATTATAACAGGTTTTTTTATAGTCTTTAATATGGTGATTTGTTTGAGTTAGACAATTAAGGTAGTGTGATTTTATCATAAACTATTTCCACACATTATAAAATAATTCCCATGTGGGGAATAAGTAGATAATAATGATGCCATATTATTTAACTCAATTATATAATTCATAAAATAATAAATAAATGAGAATATATATATTAAATAAAATAATAAAATAATAAATTAATTTAATAATATATATAATAAATATATTTTCATATACATAATTAAAGATAAGTGAACAAGAGTATATAAGTGACGGATCAATATCATAATAAATAATATAATAATAATAAATATATAAATAAATAATTAATTTTAATAAATAATTTAATAATATAAATTATAACATAATATAGATTTTTTTTTTTATTTTTATTAACTATTACATCTTAAAAAATTATATATTTAAGTTAAATTGTATGCTAAAGCTAATTTTAAGTGCTAAGTAGTAGTTTAAAGTAGTATAAGTAGTTAAAGTAGTGTATATTACTTTATTTATTTTTATATATTAATAAAAAGGCGATCCTGTCGAATTATAATTCTATATTTGAAGAGATAATGAATGTGAGAAATGCAAATTATAGTTAATATATCAGTCCAGAAATCGTAGGCATTTTTAAATTTTACTTTTATTTTTTTACTTAAATTCTAGTATGCTTCAAAACATTTTCTGACTTCAATACTAAATATTTTAATGTGGTTAATGGATTTATCACCTCCCACCATACCTCTTATCTCTCATAATCCCAGTACATTTAAAATTAAAATACATAAATGTGTCCTATAAAATCTTAAATAATACTATTTTTCCGAATATTATATTTGGCTTATATATCTCCTTTTTTATTTCTCATAATTGTTTTTAAATTTCTCAGGTTTCAATTACCCTTATTTTTAGATAGTCTTATATTTAGAATATAACTTTATAAATAAGTATTAGCGTGAATTTGGGCAATGCACTTAACTTATAGTTCATTATGGATTCGAGATCTCATTCTATGATTTACAACACATTATAAATACCTTATATTTCATGTATTATTATATATTTCTTAACATATTAATTTATAACATACATACATACAAATATCTTCCTCCCTTTTTACCCCCATATTATTCATATACTCAAAATGGTCTCTAATGGTTGTATGGTATATACTATATATTTCATATATTCATTTAATTAATGGAATTCTAGTAAATTAAAACACATAGAGAGCTAGATTTCAAGATTTCAAATCTAGAGAAAGATATTTTAATATTAACACTCTTTTCTTTATCTAGAGAGCGAAAAATTTACACCTCATTTGAAATCGAAAGATTTTAAAATCAAACGCAAAATTCTACTTACGCGAAAACTAAAAAATGAACCCTACTTTAATTATTTCATATAATTTATTTTTTAAATATAATTTATTTATAACCTTTTATTTATATATTATAAATAAACTTTTTGTATGGAGAACGGATTTGCGATAATTTTCGATAATTTTCATAAAATGTATATATAAATATATATCTATCTAAAAATATAAACAATAAATTTCAATTAAGGCATCTTTATCTTCAACATGTTCGAATATAAAGCAATGTTTTTCACTCGACCGATAATTTAATAATTATTTAATATTTAATAATGCTATTAAAATATTATTTTTTGTATGTTAGGCAAAAAAACTTGTCTATACACAATAAAAACATAAAACCATTCAGGGGCGGGAAGAAGACTTGATTATTTGTCATGTATAAAATTTATATCTATAATTGCATTAATAAATTTTTACTCCTTGGTATATATACGTAGTATATTAGATAATATTTTATTATACCCAAAAATATATAATACCGGTATTTATATATTAAATACACTCACTCACCTAATTTATTATCAAAATAATATATGGGCATATTAGGGAGGTAGGTGATATAAAAACTATTAATATAATAATAATAAGGGTATAGAAATTTATTTATTATAATATATATATATATATATATAACAATATATAAATATATAAATATTATTATTTAAATATATATTAATATATAATATTATAAATTTTTTAGCCCTATTTTATAAATAAAATCGGGAATATATATTATTAACATTAATAATATAATATATATATATAATAAATTATACATTATACATCGGGCGTAGGTCAGGTATTTCATTTAGGGTAGGGGGCAAAGGATTTGTGTTAGTAGTTATTATATATTAATAATAACTATATATTAAATATAATTAATATAAATAAGTAATTTATATAATAATTTATATTTATTATATATATTTTATTTTATTATATTATATAAATAATATATTTTATGGGGTACCCTACTAACCATAATATAATATATTTATATTATGGGAAAAAGTAATCCCTTAAAGCGGGAACAAAAAAAAACCTCTACTTTTCAAAATATTTTAAATATTTTTCAGGTACCTACAATTCATTCAGCTTTGGAAGGCGTTATATATATATATATATTATGTATATATATATATATATATATATATATATTATAGCGGTTAGCCTCCAAAATATATATAATATATATAATATAAATTATTATTATATATATTTAATTATTAATATAATTGTATATATATTAATTTATTTTATATTTATTTCTATAAAGTAAAATTGATAGGGGTGAGGATATATTAGGTATGAGATAAATATATGGGTTATTATTTTATATTATATTAAATATAATATTCATGATTATATAATTATTTATTTATTATTTACTACTTATTATTTATACAATAAAAGTATTATCATTATTAAATAAATTAAAATTTTTTTTAGATATTTGATAAATATATAATTAATTATTATTATTGTATTATTATAAATTGTATAGGATATTTATTAGGGTCTGTTATGATTATAATATTATTATTGGAATATATAATATATATATAAAAGTGTATGGATCTTCAAAAATGATGCATGGGGTGGTAAGTGATTTCTGAATTATTTTCTTTTGCTATAGGATTTGCGTTCTCATAAATGTGTTGTCGTGCTGACTGAATATCAAAACAGGTCACCCTTCTTGAGATTTAAAGATTTACACAAGCTTTGGACGCAGCCCCGAGGGAATTGGCTATTGACATACTGGAAAGTTGCTAGGCGGAGAAAATGCAGAAGAATCCAGCTGTATTAAAATCTACAAATGCTTTAGTTGACTTTAATGTCAATTATGAATAATCTGAATGAGGGCATTATAATACTTTTAGAATGACCAATAGAGTGGTTAATCCCAAATAAGTGTTTCATGTTTTTAATGTAATTATCTTTACAGTTGGGTAACGAATTATTTTCTATCAATTGAATTATTTTTCAGCTTCTCTTTTAGACTTACTAACTCTTCTGAAAAAACGGTTGTGGCTGGCGAAAACACGTGATAAGCGTTCATTTATTTTTATTTTCGCTCCAAGATTTTAGGGGTGAAGTGCCCCCCCTGTCCTGCGCGCCCGCTGCTGAACACCATGTTATTATAATAAGTGGAGGGATATATAATAAATAATAGTAGGATAATATAAATACTATTTATTTTATTAAATCGAGTATAGGTTAGGTAGTCCTTTTTATTTATTTATCCTCTAATTTAGGTTAATTAATAAGTTATATATATGGTATCATATATTTCTCATAAATACTAATAAGTAGGTTATTATCTACCTACGTCATACCTAACTTGTATTTAATATTTTATTTATTAATATTTATTATTTATAATAGTGCATATTGGAATTGTATATTATATTAGTATTAAATTCAGCATCAATATATTTATTATTATATGTATATATATATATATTAGTATATATATATATAGTATAGTTATATAATATTTTGTATAATATTATATTATTATATTATTATAATAAAAATGAGTATTAAATAATAAGGTGGATATGGATAGGTGAGTAGGGTAGGAGTTATTTAAATCTTTATTTTAATATATATAAAATATATTATAAAAAAATAACATATTTAAAATATTAAATTAAATTATAATATAATATAAAATATAATAGTAAAAAATATATTTATACCATATAAATATATTATTTTATTTATATTTTCTATATTTTATTTATATTATATTTAGGAAAAAATATTTATATTAATATATATAATAATAAATAGTTATTTAGAACTATTTATATATATTAGTACTTATATAAATAAATTTACTTTTTAATTATATTTTTTATTATTAGGAATATAATTATATTATATATAATATAACTTTATATAGTAGGTTATATATATATATAGTACTAATTAATAATATTATATTAATAAAGGGATTTTTATTTATATATAATATAAAAATTATTTTTTTCTTATATTATATTTATTTGATTATTTAATAATTTATATATATAAATATATTATCACTTATTATAATTATATAATTATAGTTATAATATTTATCCTGACATATAAGTAAATTTATTTATTTATCTATACCTCCCATACTATACTAAATCATATAATATATATATATATATATAATAAATATACTATCCACCTTATTTTCCCATTATTATATTAAAAATAATAGGTAGTTTATTATATTTTATTTATTTTTTTTTTATATCTAATTATATATTATTATATTATATTAAATATAATATAACTCATAAATAAATAATGGTGAGGATAATAATAATAATTTATTATTATTTAATTATCTCCTATTGTATGTTTAGGGGAAAGATTCTAAAAATCAGGTTTTCAATATATTTATAGAATACGGTAAACATAAGCCCCGGTTAAAATTAATACAACTCTCTGCTCTAGATACTGATATGTAGTTACCTGTATGGTCGCCGAAGAGCTGAAAGTGATGGCAGACACAGTAGGCATTAGATGTCGGCCAGTTTTTTAAGGAGGAGGGGGCTGTTGTTGAGGTAGGTTATATTACCTACGGACCTTCTCTTATGGCGTACTCGCTCAATACTGCGGGGAATACAAGAGAAGGAACGACACCGCTTTTATTTATCAGATGTGCTATAATACAAAAACTGGCGGGAAGGATAGGTTGGTGTATTGTTTGGTTACCAATTATATATAACTGTATTAATTCACTAATACAACTAAGCCAGACCTCGAGGGACGATAAACTTCCCACACACCAACCCCCAACACCACTAATCAAAAACAAACAAACAAAACTTAAAAACAAAAACAACAACAACAACAACAAACAAAACAACGCACAACCTTTATAGGGTGTAAACCTGGGGGTAGTAGTGGTATAGAAAAACTTTGTTGATTGCTTTCCATCAAAATAATGTTATCCCATTGTGATATCCCTGTGGCGTGTTCCTTACTAATAAAGATCACGTGATCCTTCAAGAAAAATTACAACATCGTGATTGTTAACAAGAAAAGATCACTTGATATGAAATAGGAATACTCCACCATAGGAATATTTTGAACAAGAGAAAGCTTGATGAACTGTCGGTCTCTTCATAGAGTACTTATGAGTGTGTGGGCGCCAGAGAGGAAGTTTCTCTAATTCGTTAGGTAGAAGGGACGAGTGGATGAGAATCTGGGAGTGTTGTTGAGGGGAAGAGTGGTGCGAGAAAACAAATCTCAATGATTTTTTTTTATTGTCCCTACCAACACGAGCAATTAGATTGTTCAGATTGTCTGTTCAGTCTCCCAGTCCAAGAGCCCTCTCAAATAATATCAGTTATTTAGAAGGTAAGAGTAAGATCGTCCTCCTTGGTAATTATTTGACTTTATGTGCATAAGATGATAGGGTTGTGTTTCGAATAGTTATGTCTCTTTAGATTTAGTAAGAGGGATGAAATTATATCATTGTGTGTGGATTTGGCTATATGTGGGGGCCTCGTAGACCGCTTTGAGGAGTTAGAAGTTGCAGCCCAGGAGTCGTTAAAAAAGTAGTAAAAAAAAGTGGAGTGTTTGGATAGACACCCTGGTTGTGAATCACTATGAGTCATTTAGAGACTTGGGATGATGAATAGTTCACAACAACACAACACACACAACACATAGTGATTATGATAACATTTTTTTTTTTATAAATTTTTATTATTATATATAAATATAATATAATAATACCAGGTACGCGTATCACGGGGTTAGTAGGTATATAATAATATATATATATATATATATATATATATATATGTGTGGTTTTGTTTGGTGTGTTTGTTTGTGATTGGGGTTTTTGGTGTTGGGTTGTGTGTGAGTGTGTGTGTGTGTGTGTGTGTATACAAGGCCGTAACCAGGGAGGTTGAGGAGGTCTGAAACAACTCTCCGAAAATATGGCTTGACAATTTCGGAAGGAAAGTTAAGGAGCTAATAGAGGATTTTCTGAAAGGGCAAATGTCGTTCCTTTTTATAAGAAAGGTAGTATGGAAGATTTGATTAATTATAGCCAGTTAACTTAATATCTCTGTTGGTAAGAAATTTGGCACATTACACCTGTTCGGTATGACAAATTGCAAGGAAGAAATAATTTATTTATGATTAAAAACTCTCTCCTAGATGCTTGATATTAAATCACCCAAAAAATGGTATAAAAATAGATGTACAATAATAAGTTTGTGGGTCGGAAGTAGGAATGTTGGGTCTGTATTTTTGGAACTTGTTAATTCATGGTACAGCAATTTCAATACCCAACTCTGATACGCTTGCACATTCTTCAAAAATCCGCTGAAATTCTAATGTTGCATTTTCTCTGATGGCTTCAATTTTAGTTTTAATTAAAGGACTTACGAGATTTGTTCCTGACAGCGACGAATTATATAAAATTAATTTAACCTCTGCACTTCATATTATTAACAGATATGATACTTAAAATTTTTTAGTGTCTGGATACGCCACTGTATATATATATATATATATATATATATATATATATATATATATATATATATATAAAATATATATATATAATATATATATTTATATTATAGTATAGATATCATATATATATATATATATATATATAATATAATATATTATATTATATATAATATATATAGACCTGTTATGTTTTACGACTCCGTCATTTTTGATATTTTTTGTTTTTTTTCACAATTTCGGCTATATGATCCGTAACACAATTAAGTGGTGATGGACATGATTCAAAATATATAGGACCTGTTACGTTTTACGATTCCGTCAGTTTTATTTTATTTATTTTTTTTAAACTAAAGGATAATACCCAAGGAAACGCAAGGAGCAGGAAGTCGGGGTCTCTCGCCTCCGGGGAACGCGGGTAATACTATTCCCCCCTTCGGGGAGGTCTCCGGAACCCCCTCTTTGGTATTTGGGTGTCGCGGGGGTTCCTCCGCCCCTCCCCTACGTGGTATGGGAAAACGTCCGCCCCTCTGTCCCCCGTCGTCTCGAGCCCGCCTAATATTTTTTATTCTGTTTTATTTTGTTTTACTATGCTTTGTGATAAGCTTTATACGCTGATTCCCAATATGTAATTGGTTTTTCTGTAAGTGTCTAAGTGTCGTATAAGGTCAATGAAAGGTTTTTGTTTTTTTTTTTTTTTTTTTTTTTTTTTTCAATTTGTGACCAAAATAGGCTTTATATGCTGATTCCAAAAGTAGTGTAGGATTGTTTCTGTAAGTATCTACATTTCGAGATATTCATTTTTGAAATTTTTTTTTATATAAAGGTATTTTTTAAAAAAAATTATTTAAAATATTCTAACTTTTGAATCATGGCCCGTCACCACTAAATTCTTTACCTAGATCAGATACTAGCATTTATGTGTAAAAAAAAAAACAAAAAAAAAATCAAAACTGACGGAGTCGTAAAACATAACAGGCTATATATATAT
>JABUQX010074527.1:0-5000 GCA_015478945.1 Trachelipus rathkii | reverse complement strand
AGATATAATATATATATATATATAGTATATATCAGATTGCATATAGGCAGAGAATTACATGATTGTTTTCCAATGTTTCACAAATTTAAATCAATCTTCTAATATTGACATGATTTTTTCTATGACTGCAACTACAACAATCTTCAAAACGCACGCTACTTAAATTCTCTTTAATAGTTTTTGGTTCTCTTTTTACTTGATAATTTATGGAGGATCAATTTGTTTCTCTAATGAATCAAGCTTCTAAGAAAGATGTTTTGAAGGAACTTCTGTGTTTTCTCACCCCACAATAGTTGCTTGCTTTTCATTTGTGTGTTGGTAGCACTTCTATGGAGTACGCATCAAATATCTGAGGTAGTTTAGCTGCCATAATTCTCCCTTAGCTTCCTTCGAAACTCTTTAGGTGCCAATCGAACAGCTGCATCTCTTTCTTTATATTATTGCTAATTCAATGAACTAAGCTCTTCAAATCTCTATACTCTTCTTATACCTTCTTCTTTGGGGAGAAATTATGCAAATCGCCTTTCCACAAATTCTCATCCCTTCACTGAACAATTCTCTGACCTGACCCCAGATTTAACGGCTATACTCATTTTTTACAATTATTCTCGTATAAATAATAGTATAGGAAAAACTTATCTCTTATTCAATTCTGCAAATTCCATTTTCCATTTTCAAAAGCCATTTTTCAGTTGGAGTAGAATAAAGAAAATTCCATTATGAAATTGAAAGAAAATTAAATAATGCAATCAAATTAAGCTGTATTGAACATTTATTATTAGAACATATAATATATTAATATTAATAGATAATATATATATATATATATTATATATAGTATTAATAATATATATAATTAATATTATATATTATATATATATTATTAATATATATATATTAATATATATATATATTATTTATATATATAATATTATTTAAATTAATTAATATAATATACACATGAGAGAAATAATATTAAATATATTTAATATAATTAATATATAATATTAATATATATATAATTAATATATAATTAATATAATATAATATATATTAAATATATAATATATATATATTAATAATATATATGATATATATAATATATATATATATATACTATATATATAAATATTATTAATTAATAATATAACTATTAATTAATATATATATAGATATATATATTAATATTATATATATATATATATATATTTATATTTAATTATATTTAATATATTATATAATAATATTATAAATATATACTGAAGATATTATTAATATATATAATAATATAATATATATATTGATATATTATATATATATAATATATATATACTGTGTATATATTATATATATTAAATAATTAACAATTATTAATAATTATATATAATATAATATATAGATATATATATTAATTATAATATTAATAATTATTCATAATAATTTAATATATTTATTAAATATATATATATTAATTTATATATATATATATATATATATATATATATTAAATATATATAAGAATATATATATATATAAATACAAAATTAGGTATTAAATTGATAGTGAATCAGTCAGATAGATAAATTATTTTAAATATGTTCCTCTCATATGTTAATGAAGCTGATGAAACAGGAGAACCAAAGGAATAAGTATTATAAAATTAGAAAAGGACGGACCAAGAAGAGGTTACACAGTTAACAAACAATAAGATTATCTTTAGTGTATTAATGCAAAGGTTTAACTGAAAGCATTTAGCAAGACCAGCCCTATTTCATTTTTTCAGTATTTCTATGTGACCACTAGAGAGCTCAAATAGCCACCATGTATTTCATAAAATTCTTCGATGGCAAAAAAGTGATTGTGATTAGACGAATGATTTGTGCGATGATGATAAATACTATAGATAAAATTTATAAGGACAGTGATAGGCGTATGGTGGTTATAAGTTGAGTACTTCTACTGGATTCAGACCAAAATGTTCATCTATTATAATTAATTAGTATCTAGCAAATACCGTCCAGTGCAAATTTTCCACACCTATGTCACTCACAGTACTAATATACTATAGTCTAATGGATACTCCTTATCATACTTGCAATAAATTAGTCTCTACTACTTACACCCAGCAATCTGAGTTCACCAAATATCTCTATGATAATACGTTTCAAATGCATCTCCATCTTCCTCTGATATGTTTCCTATAAAGTTATGGTTACCATATAACACCTTCTAGAAGTATTAATTATCCATGTTCTTGTCTGAATCGTCTATAAGCTATTCTATGTAGCCAAATGGTCTATTAACCTTTAGATACTGAGTATTCTGAGGTACCTGTGATTAATTTAATAAATCATTAATAAAGACTCTATGCAATCAGACCCTATATCCAATTTTAGGGCGTTGGATTTCCATTCTATATTGTGTCAAGCTTAATGGTTATGTAACATGTGGTTGGATTTACCTATTCTCGCTCATCATCTATCTACTCTCTTCTTATATATAGTATATTAATATATAATATATATAATAATATATATAATAAATATTATATATATTATATCAATAAAGTATAATATATATATTAATATTAATTAATTATATATATTATATATAATATATAATATATATATATTATTAAAATATTAAATATATTTATTAATAATTATATAATAAAATAATATACTATATAAATAATAAATATATAATATATATATTATTTAATATTATATATATATATATAATATATATAATATATAATATATATATATAATATTATACTTACCTAGGGTTGAGCAAGTAATTAAATAATACTTGACTGCGAACACTATAGTTGTATGTTGAGTGGCGCTGGTTTGGTTGAATAGCCGGCTCTATAAAAGTTCGGATTTACCTGTATGGTCCCCTACGTTTACTCTGCATAGGGGTAATAAGCACGTTAATAGGTATTGAGTTATTATAAAATGTGAAGCTCGAACATATAGAAAAAGAAAGAATTTCGATTCTTAGTTTATGTATAAATTATATTAATATATATTAATATATATATTATAATATATATATGTTAAAATTAAATAAAGATATACATTTTATTATTATTAATTTAAATTATATTAAAAATAGATTATTATAATATTAATAATATATATATATATATATTATCGTGAGTGTGTGTAGCTGATTTGACATAGTGTAAGAGCAGCGTTATAGCAAATTTAATATAATGTATTTGTTTTTTACTTGCACACACTACTCACATAGGATTAAAAAATAGCACTTATCACTCTCAAGATTATTCACGATATGTAATTATATTTTAAATATTTTATAAGGAATTAATTTTCTTTAATAAAAAAAATGAATATAATAAAATGATAATACATTGCGAAGCATCTTAATACTTACAGAATCTTATTTGGTAACATTTTTGGCATTAAAAATATATTCATAAAACTTAAAGCGCAACATATTAATGATTAAATTCGGAAGATATGCTATTTATATGATTATTATATTAAAAATAAATCATCTTATAAGTCTTATTCATTTCTTATGAAATTACTGTTTATAAATATCTGTATATATTGTAAGAAGAATAAAATTTATATATTATAATATAAAGAGGTTTAATCAGTAGATAAATAAAAACACATAATTGCCAATTAGCAGAAGAGAATCTAATTGACCCTCTTGAACTACTTTTCTGAGTAAGTTGGAGGAGTATAAAAGGATCGCCGAGTTATGTCCGGGTAGAGTATTTTAGTCGACTTTATCGGGATCTGGAAGAGGAGATAGTTACGCGAAAGTTTGCACGCTATAATTCAGATTTTTGTTATGTTTATTTACAATATATTTTCGTTTATTTAATAAAATTTTTATTTTTTTTTCAGAGAGATTGAGTCGTGATTTGAGAAGAAGAGCGTTGAAAGAATTGTCTCCGGCATGAATAATTTAACGACAATAAAAGATTCAACTTATATCATAAAGTTCTTGAAGCTATGTTCATATGTAAGTGAAAGAAGGATGAAACAAATATTAAAATAGAACAGAAGCAACAGCAAAACAATTCGAATGGAAAGAAGATTATCAAAATGGAAGAAAAGATCATATCGAGCGGCCCTTACGTTGTAGTTAAGCGCGACCCGGTAGACATTATTTAGAAGGTAAGTTTCTATATGGTATAGTATATTTTATAAAGTATCGGCTAATGAACATACTAAGAATAGTAACGAACTTGGCAATAGAATGAGAATGGCCAACGGATGCAAGATTGGCAAATTATTCCAATAAAAAAATATGTAAATGTATCTCCTTAGTATAATGGATATCATAGTACTATTTTAAATATTTTAGGGCATTTACGTTGTAATAGCAATGTTATTAAAATAATTATAAAATTTTAATTAAAAATTAGATTTTTTGACTGAGTTTGATCTATAATTAGCAATTTCATCTAATTCATGTTGTAAAAGAAGTTTCTAACAATTTAAGATTTATTTATTATCGCTGAGTTTTCTAGAGATATTAAATGAGACAAAAAGGACTTTCTTTGTCAATTTTTTTTTAACAACAAAATTTTATACTGAACATATAAATATGAAGCGTATTAAATTAGAATTAGAATCATAAAACGCTAAAATTAAATAATAATAATAATCATTGCAATAGTCTGCAAAATAAAAAAAAAGCATTATTTGATTATCACAGATATGAACACACTTTTTTTTCAATTTATATACTGGATGGAAATATGTGGCAATGAATTTATGAATAGTTTCGAATAACGACTGTCTTTTCAGGATAAAGATACCTCAGTGATGAAAAAATAAATACTTATTAGCCTTTAATTTTAAAAAGGAAAATGTATAATTTATTATTAAATAATTAGTTAAAGATGAAATCAAATCTTAAAACTTTATTTCATTAAATTTAAGAAATAAAATATACATGAATCACGACTGAATTAGTATTGTTGTTATATTGATTTATGCTCGTCTTAGATA
>JABUQX010074526.1:22500-31168 GCA_015478945.1 Trachelipus rathkii | reverse complement strand
CATTGTACTTCGTTCAGTTCGGAGTGGGTGTTTAACCGTTTCCGCATTTATCGTGAAACGCTTTCGCGCGTTTTTCGTGCGCCGCTTCGAACATAGTAATATTTATTTAACAGGATTTATCATAATCTTGTCCAATTATCGACACAAACCAACGAATAATTGTAAACATAACAAAGTTTTATCCAAACATAACACAAAAATAAGTTCTTTATATACTAACCATCGAATATATGCTTAACCAACAAAGCTTTAGCATCAATAAAGCTAACATATCATAACCGCAACTAAGAATATAATGTACAAAGGCAAACTTAACATACCTTGCGTATGAATAATCAGCTAACATCCTGAAAATTCCCTACTCGTCAAAGGTAAAGTGGCTAATAGGTCACACAATACTCGATATGTTCCTACTTTTCTCGCATATCAGCAACAGGTAAAGCCGCATCATCTAACAAAATCCCTTAACAAAGTGACCAATCTATCAAAGATACCAACATCTGGAACTATGAATTAACACCATCTTCATCAAAGTGTCACTCGTTTTTTGAGTATAACATCAATTGACCTATGAATAAACATAGACATTAGCAAAATTCAAGTACATAACACTACCCCAAAAACTTAACCTCCTATTCACACTTTTTCATGCATATCTCTGACATATCAATGTTAATTTTACATTAACATCGTAATATTTAACAAAAGTTTAGCATAAGCCTGTCTAACCATCATACTGATAAAGAATATAATGCTGACGTAACAAATGTTTTACATCAACTTCGTAACATTTAACAAAAAATTCATCATAACCTCGTCTAAATATCATAATCCCCAGCAGGTAGTTGCAAAACATAAAGTGTTAACCAAACATAACAAAAAGTAACAAAATTTTATCCTAACATAACATAAAAATAAGTTCTTTGAGTAAATTATCACAGTAAAACGTAATAATTTACTGATTTTAAAGCAGAAAATCAGTAAATCAGTAAATCAGTAAATCAAACCACCATCCCTGCAGTCCTACCCGTCCCACCCGCCTGTGATCTATTGAGTCTATTGATTCAGTCATATTTCGAAGTATCATTTGGACAAACATAACATAAAAATATGTTCTTTATATACTAGCCTACGAATATATGCTTAACCAACAAGTTTTAGCATCAATAAAGCTAACAAATCATAACCGCGACTAGAATATAATGTACAAATGCAAACCTAACATACCTCGCGTATGAATAATCAGCTAACATCCTGAAAAATTCCCTACTGATCAAGGTAAAGTAGCTAACAGGTCATACAATACTCGACATGTTCCCACTTTTCGAGCATATTAGCAACAGATAGGCCGTATTATCTAACAAAATCCCCTAACAAAAGTGACCAATCTATCAAAGATACCCACCATCTTGAACTATGAATTGACACTATCTTCATCAAAGTGTCCACTCATTATCAGTATAACATCATTTGACCTATGAATAAACGTAGACATTAGCAAAAGTCTAGGGCAAACCTAACATTATTCAACAATAAACTTAACCTAGGTCCACGTTTCTAACACATCATCGTCAGTTAACATTGTATTAACACAAAAACTCATCATTTCTCCCTAACAAATCAGTGTTATTTCCACATTGTCATAGTATTTAACAAAAACTACCTAACACGAATAAACAGTTTTCATTAACCAAGTATCCTAAGCAACACATTACCTTCAAAGAGAAAACCCAGGGATGCGCCCCTTGAAGGGTGTGAATCACGAGGGATCACGAGGGTGTAAGAGGGACCTTACCTCAAAGGAGGGGTAAGGTCTGAGTATTCCCTGCAGATCCCCCTTTGTGCTTTGGGCCTGCGGTGTATGGCTGTTTATTCGTAAGAGATTAAAGCTGTATGTTAAATAATGGCTAATGGAAAGCGCTGTTTGTTGGAAATGATGGCGATATTCACTGTGTTGGCGACGACGTGAACGTGAGGCGTTAACGATTGAATAATGTTAGGTTTGGGCTTTGCTGTATTACAGTTATGGGTCAAATGTTGCTACTCGAAGCAGTGACACTGATGAAGATCGGTGTAGTTCCAGGCGTAATTGGCATCTTTATTCGCACTGTTGGGGATTTTGTTGGGCGACGCCTGCTCTGTTAGCAACTTATATCGAAAGTATATTGCCGTCGGCAAATTTTCGGGGATGACCCGCTGATTATTCGCTTACGCGGCTATGCCAGGTTTGCATTTGCGCGATGCGATTGGCACGTGATATCAAGTACCCCCGGTTAAGCATAATTCGCAGGCTATTATTAAGAGGCATATTTTTATGTTTGTCCCAAATGACGCAAGTAACAATCAACAGCTCAGTGGAATCTGGCGAAATGGGTGAGATAGTGGTTTATTTGCTGTTTTTGATTTGCGATTTACTGCCTGGAATCATTATTACGTTTACTGTAGATGGTACTCAGAGGCTTGTTTCTTATGTTAGGGCTAAAGAACCTAGGCCATTTTTGTTATGTTTTCTTTATTACATGTTATTCGCTGGGGATACGAGGTGTGATAATTACAGTGATAATAGCTGTTTGTTACGACGCGATATATCGTATGATGATTAGGTAGGTTATCTTAAACTTTCGTTAAATAATACGATGTTAATGTAAAATTAGCTGATGATATCGAAGATCTTCGAAAAAAAGTGTGTCGAAGGTTAAGAGCTAGACTGTGACAGGTTTGCCCTAGAGCCTTTGTATTGTTTGTCATGGGTCGGTGGTGTTAGTACCCAGGCAGTGACACGACTGAGATGTGTTGGTTCCCAGCTCGCGCGATAGATGATGCTGTTGGAATATTTTGTTAGATGATGCGGCTTTGTTGCTGATATGCAGCGAACATATCATTGACAGTGACCTATTAGCCGCGCACGACAGTGGCTTTCAGGATGTTAGCTTTGTTGTTCATACGCGAAGGTATATTAAGTTGCTGTATGATATGTTAGCACGTGACTTTGTTGGTGCTGCCATATTCGATGGTTATAGAACCTATTTTGTGTTATGTTGTTATGTTTACAATTATTCGACAGTTTATGATGGTGGACAAGATGCGACTCGCCTGTTAAACGTCTTCATCAATGTAAGTAACGTTAATATGTTGAGTGATAGCGGAAAAAGTGTGAATAGGTTACGTTTTGTATGCAATGTTAGTTACTATACAGGTGTTAAGTGTAGAGCTTTGTTAATGTTAACACTTTATTCTTGCTTAAGTTGTGTTAGTTTGTCGTTGTACATTATTTTCTTAGTTCATATGATGCTATGTTAGCTATATTAATATGAAAACCTTGTTATGTTAGCATATATTCGATGGTTAGTATATAAAGAACTCATTTTGCGCTATGTTTATCCGAAATGATACTCTAAATGCTACGTAAATCAATTGCTAATGTAAAATTAACATTGATATGTTAGAGATATGCTTGAAAAAGAGTGAATAGGTTACGTTTTGTATGCTGTGTTAGGTACTTTACTGCTATTAAGTATGGAACTTTGTTAATGTTAGTTGTTTATTCTAGCGTAAAGGTGTGTTAGATTTTGTTATTGTATTATATTCTTAGTTCTGAAGTAATGCTATGTTAGCTTTATTAATGTGAAAACAATGTTACGTTAGCATATATTCGTTGGTTGGTATATAAAGAACTTATTTTTGTAGTATGGAACTTTGTTAATGTTAGTTGTTTATTCTAGCGTAAGGTGTGTTAGATTTTGTTATTGTACATTATATTCTTAGTTCTGGTAATGCTATGTTAGCTTTATTAATGTGAAAACAATGTTACGTTAACATATATTCAATGTTATTTAGTATATAAAGAACTTATTTTTGTAGTATGTTATTGTTGCTGTTGTTGTTGTTGTTGTTGTTGTTGTTGTTGTTGTTGTTGTTGTTGTTGTTGTTGTTGTTGTTGTTGTTGTTGTCTAACGAGAATATATACCCTTTTGAACTGATATGGTTCGTTCGTGCGTTGTATTCTTGTTTACTTTCTTCTGATTGGTTGAAAGAAAGAATCTCATTACCTATAAGGGTTGTTTACGCATACGATTTCCGTCAGTAGGACATTTTTTCACTGTACTGGTACGATGACATCTCTCCGCATCTCCACGTCTGTTGTTGATATCTTCACGAGGAGCTTCGTTATTCCCAACGTTGTGTCAATAAAATTTTATCGTCAACCGGATGGATACCGATACATTGCTTGTATTCCTGCTAGAGAGTCAAATAATAGACCTTTATTCGTTTGTGCTGATGGGTTCAGCAAGATTATCGATATCGCAGCTGCATGGCTAGAGGATAAGTGTTTGTTATCTGATGGATCGACGAGTCGTGAAATATCTATCAGAGGTGACTGTGTGAGAGGTGATAATAGAATAGACGTTGTGCTCTCGTCGTGTGACAATATTAAAACCCTTGATATACGTAACTACTGGAAACCCATCGATTGTGTGACCTTCATGCGTACGTGTATAGGTTTCACAGTTCGAACGTCTGAAAATATTACAGCTTTGATTAAAATAAAAAACGAATTAACATCACACCTTAACGATGTTGACATACTTGAGGACATAATACATATAGCACATGGTGTAATCTATGATATTTACACCGAAACATGTGGTTTCCCGTATAATGCAGTATACAGGAGTGCTTTAATAACTATCAGCATGGGTGAGTTTACTTCTCTCTTGTATGAGAGAATGAGGGCTGTTGAATCGTCATACGCCGAAAAATGGTTTAGTGCTGCTGAAGGCATTTATACTTACATCCTTTCAAAGGATGTTGAATCTTTAGAGAGATATATAGAGCTTACCCAACTTGAATCCTATGTTCGCTGATTAGATGAATTAATATATTTAAAATAAACTTATATTTTTATGTATTTATATGTTTTTATGTATTTATATAACGCTTTTTCAATGAAAATTATATGTTATAAAATACGAAAACTTGTTTTACTTCCCGCTTATGTTCGCTTTATTGACTACATTGATGATGATGGCTGTTTATTCGTCTGGTTGTTGTGTGTTAAGTACGTTATGCTCATAGTTTAGCTTTACAGAGAGTAAAAACTTTACTTTGTTTGCCCTTACCCACTAGGTATTATGAGGGTTAGGTAGGGTTATGCTAAATTTTTTGTTAAATATTACTATGTTAATGTAAAATTAACATTGTCATGTTGGAGATATGGTTGATAAAGTATGAATGGATTATGTTTTTGTGAGTCTTGTTAGTTACTTTACTGGTGTTAAGTGTGGCTCTTTGTTAATGTTAGCAGTTTATTCTTGCTTAAGATGTGTCTGGTTTGCCTTTGTACATTATATTCTTAGTTCTGGTAATGTTATGTTGACTTTATTAATATGAAAACTTTGTTACGTTAGCATACTTTCGTCGGTCTATATGATAGTTACACAAGGTTATAGTAAATTTTTGTTACATATTACCATGTTAATGTAAAATTAACATTGTTATGTTAGAGACATGCTTGACAACGTGTGAATAAGTTACGTTTTTGGATGTTATGTTAGTTACTTTACTGTTGTTGTGGGTTATATTCATAGTTCAGAAGATACTAAGTAAGCTTTATTAATATGAAAAGTTTGTTACGTCAGCATATATTGTTTGATCTTTGTATAAAGAACTTGATTTTATGTTATGTTTATCCAAAAATGATACTCAAAATGTGACCTTAATCAATAGATCAATAGATCAATAGTTCAAGGATGGACAGGAGGGAGGTTGGATAGTGGTTTGATTTAGTGATTTACTGCTTTAGGGTATGTAAAAACGTAAATTTGGAAGTTATAAACATAAAAAGAATAAGAAATTTTATTTATTTATTTATTTATTTATTTTTTTTTTTCTTGATGGTCCTGAAACCGTTATTTTCGAAATCTACAGACTCGATAACATATATAAAGACACCAACATTGTATCATTACACAAATATTTAATAACTCGGCACCGCACCGGCGCCAGCACCGGTGCAGCTGTCAACACCTACTCCTCTGAGACAGATTCCTTCTCCATTCTTTCCTTTCTTTATTCATCTTTCATCCTTCTTTCTTCCTCCTTCGACCTCTGTTTTGCACTCTGTGCTCTTTTTTCAGTCGAGACCCCCCTAATGGGGGGTCCTAGACACCCTATACGGGCTTATAACCATCATATTCGAACTCTACGACCTCGATAACCTATATAAGCACACCAACATTGTTGTTATACGAGTGTTTATTAACTCGGCACCGCAGTGGCTCCAGCACCGGTGCCGGAGCCAACTCTTCAGATTCACATACCAAGTCTTTCTAGAAATTCAACTCTGAATTCTCTCACCAAATTTCAGCTTTATACGATCAATTTAATTTTTTAAGGGGGGGTGGGGTCCCCCCTTCGGGGAGACCCATGGGGACGTAACATCGTCCATGGCTAGGGTCCCTCCCCATCTAACACCACTCCAAATTTTAACCAGATACGATAACTCTAACTTATATAGATATATGTCGGAGCCTGAGGTGTGGTGCAGGGCGGTGCGGACCGGTGCAGTGCAGTGCAGTGCGATCTCGGAGTTGCTGAAGCAAGCCCAGAAGGGTTTAAAAAACAACTCAGAAGTGATCCCCTTCGGGGATCACTTCTTCGATGTAATAATAATAATAATAATATGTATGTGTATGCGCACGCGCGCTCGGTCTGTGTCTGTCGGTCAAACAGACCTTCGGTCTGTTTGACCTCCAGGTGGTCGGTCGCCCGAACGCTTGTTAGGCCTAATTGTGCTCTCTCGGAAGCAGCCACAAGGGCGTAAGCGCAATATCCGTATCGACCCTCGATGGTGACCCCCTCTATATACATCCTACAGACTTGAAATTTACCCTGTTTCGAGCTTAACCCATACATAGATTATATTCCAAGTTTGAAGCAAATATCTCTATTCCTTCATATCGAAAAGGGTGATGGAGGTCAGATCGGTACATCACTACTTATATATATATATATATATATATATATATATATATATATATATATATATATATATATATATAGAGATATAGAGGAAAATAATATATAATATTAAAAATATATATATATATATATATATATATATATATATATATATATATATATATATATAAAAAGGTTATATATAGAATAATAATATATATATATATATATATATATATATATATATATATATATATATATATATATATATATATATATATATATATATATATATATATATATATATATATTATATATATATAAATATGTATATATATATATATATATAAGAATATATAATATATATATATATATATATATATATATATATATATATATATATAATTTTAAAAAAAATTGTTCTATTTTTGAACAGTTCCGAAATATTGAAAGCATAATAATCTTCTTCCCTACAAAGTTTTGTGCCAGACAAGAAACATAAATTAAACCTGAACCTAAAAATAAAAATGTTGCTTGAACTTTTCTACACTCCTTGAGACGGAAACTAGTTTGCATTTGATTCGTGATGCATTATTAATATTTTTATAATGTTTAAAGTAATAATATTACGCCAATTTTTCAGCATTTATTTAGAATATTGGAATTTTACTTTTAATAAGGGCAATCTCGTTGTTTAACTCGTTCTGAAAACAATTCAAACACGAAGCCTTCCATTATTTTTACAATTTTTAGCTGAGATAGAAGTTATTGACCAGCTTCAAAATGTTGAATGCTATATTAGTCTTCTCTTGCGAAAATCTTTTAGAGACATTCGCGCGAGAGGTTTTATATAGCTATCAACATATCGCAGCTATTCAATAACTGAGTGTAATTTTTTTTTATGAAAAATTGCAGATTTAATATGCCAGTAAAAATGCTGAAGTTCACCATCGATTAACTTTGTTTCACATAATTTTAGCGGTGCCATAATTCATATTATTCTACATTTGTCGTGACGTAAACTGGTGTCCCTTTGACTGGTGTTGAAATATCAAAATTTGTTAATAAATAAATATTCCAATATTTCAGCACCTTTTGGATGCTTTGATTTAATTCAAAGAGTGATTTCTTTTCTATGCTTATTCTTCAAACTCGTTGTTCGATCCCTTGTAAAATTTCTTACACTAAAAAAAAATTGAGATCACTTTTGAAGTTCCAAAATATTGAGGGCTACATTAAATTTGTGCCAGATAGAAAGCATTCCGCTGTCCCGAGTCTAAACTCAAATTGAAGAACTTCTTCTTGGCTTCCCTTTGACGTGTTTCAATAATAAAATTTTGTACTGAAAAATATTCTTATTCGAATTAAAAATAGCGGAAGGTTGGAGCTAATGTTAAGAGAGATCTCTTTGTTTTATATATCCTGAAAAGATTTCATGTATCAATCCCTTCAATCAGGTTTTGATTTTATAAAAATTTATTCATAGTTTTTGAACAGTTCGGAATTGCTGAAAGCTATTTTACCCTGTGCCAAAGAAGAAGCAGTCCGTTCACTCCGCTTTCAGTTTAAACTGAAAAACGACTTCTTAACTTTAATCTAACTTTGGTCAAGGATTATTTCTAAAGGTTCTCCATAGAGACATAAGTGCTTAGGGGAAGGGATCTCCATAAATTTAGCTTTTATATAAATGTTATAAACCGACCTGTTC
>JABUQX010074526.1:7500-12500 GCA_015478945.1 Trachelipus rathkii | reverse complement strand
CCTTTGACATGTTGCAATATTAAAATTTATTTACTGTATAAAATTCTAGTATCAATCGAGCTTCGAGACTGACAATTTGGTCAGAATGAATAAAAAGACGAGATCGTTTTTAGTATTAAACATAAGCTTCCAATTTTTATATAGGTGACAACATATTGGCGCTTGAACATGACATTATTTATTAAATAAATTTTAATATTACAACACGAATCAAAGAAACGCATTTTACGTCACGACAATTGTTGAGTAATTCGAATATGGCGTTGCTGAAAGATTTTCCGAGACGAAATAATGTTACAATATCTCGGTCGATTTTAAATTTTTACTCGCAAAATTATTTGACTAGGCAAAAATTGAAATCTTGCTCCTCACCGCAACCCCTTCTCAATATTCTAAAAGCAATAGGCAATAAAATTACTATATAAAAAAATATTTTAAATTAATTTAAGCATCTATGATATAGCTAATAAGAAGAAACCACAATTTTATGAAAAAGCAAGAAAATAGGGGGGGTGGAAGGGGAAAAAATAGCAAATCCCTTTCCACAAGAAAACTTTCCCTAAACAACTTTCCACTTCTTCTCCTCTGTCAAAAATTGTTTCTTAGCTACCAACTCTTCTACTTCAGTTCAGTCAATCTTCCATCAACTTCATTTCCTTCAGGAAATAAATCTTTATTAACTAACTATATTTGTACCATTATATTATTAAATCTTAGATTATATTATTATTATTATTATTATTATAATTATTATTATTATTATTATTATATTATTATTATTATATTATTATTATTTATTTATTATTATATTTTATTATTATTATATTAATTATTATATTATTATATATTATTATTATATTATTCTTATTATAATAATTATTATATATATTATTATTTATTATTTTATTATTATTATTATTTTATTATTATTATTATTATTATTTATTATTTAATTATTTATATTATTATTATTATTATTGTTATATATTATTATTATATATTATTATTATTTATATTATTATTATTTTATTATTAATTATTATTATTTATTATTATTATTTATTTATTATTATTATTATTATTATTATTATTATTATATTATTATTATTATTATTGCCCCTTGTTTTCATTGTTGAACCTTCGGAAGGAGAAGTAGTAATAAGAGGTCAAGAATATATTACTATATATATATATATACATAATAATATATATATATATATATATATATATAATATAATTATATATATATATATAATATATGATATATATTATATATATATATATATATATATTAATAATTATATTATATATATATATAATATATATATATTATATATATTATATATTTATATATATATATATATAATATATATATATAATAAGTATAATATATATATATATATAAATATATATATATATATATGTGTGTGTGTTTGTGTTTGTGTGTGTCAAAGTAGTCTTCTTCACTCTTTCTTCTAAGGAGTTTTGGTTTGCAATGAGAGTTCTAATCTATTGTAATATTTATTGTTCTTAACCCTATATTTACAAAATTAATGAGTATTTAATCAATGCTTGTGTTGTATAACTTATAGGGGACACAGACAAAGTCAAAGTTGATATTCATGCATAAATTTATAAGGTCACTTCAATATTAAATATTGAAAATATCATTGAATAGAACTCCGCAATCTTATTCTATTTTTATATTAAATAATTTTAATAACTCCACTAAGGACGTTAAGAACATCCTTTGGCAGCGATTTCCCAAACGATTTTACCTTCCTCTCCGGTCGCGAATTTCTTGAGATTCTTTCCCAAATATGTTTTCGTGTGCAAGCTTTCTTCTGTCTTTTATATGCTTTTCGAAGACCATTTTAAACATGTCTTCCATTCTCGAAACACTTTATGAATTTTATAAAAGCGAAGGGTAATAAAACTATTGATAATAATTATCTTTTAATTTTCATCTTACAATTAAAAAATAATAAAACAGAATTTAACGAAAAAATTAAAAATTGGTGAAGGTAATAAGCAACTCCTGCACATAATGATTTCACTAATCGACGTCCATCTCTTCTTCCTCGGTCACAGAGTCCTCATCAACTTCCATCTCCTCTACTTCAATCAAGGGATAATCATCGACTTCCATTTCTTCAGGAAACAAATGTTCATTAACTAAATGTATACGTTCCACCTCAGTGCCTGTTCCTGTGGCCACGACGTCGTTTTCATTTTGAGCAATATTATGATTACTACAAGAAGCTCTCACTTCATTATTACCATTATGGTAACAGCTATGAAAGTAGCAATCATAATAATAATACAATTATTATTATTATGTTATATTATTATTATTATTATTATTAATCTATTTATTTATTATTATTATGTATTTATTATTATTATATTATTATTATTATTATTATTATTATTATTATTATATTATTATTATTATCATTATTATTATTATTGTTGTTGTTGTTGTTGTTGTTGTTGTTGTTGTTGTTGTTGTTGTTGTTGTTGTTGTTGTTGTTGTTGTTTGTTGTGTTGTGTTGTTTTTGTTGCTACGTTTGGAAGATGAATTCGAGTTTCCCATTCTTTCTTCTCTTTGATTCGTTTTTGTGTGTTAACTTACCACCTTTTATCTTAATTTAAGAAATATATTTATTATAATAATTTTTTGTTGAAAGACATTGACGAAATGCAGAAGAAAATGGTAAAAGGATCAACCTTCGAGTCTGAAATTTTTTTAAGAATAAATAAACCTGAGATATCGCTCTCGGTATAACCCAAGCATAAAATATTTAATATTTATTTTTGAAAATTTGTTCCAAATTATTATTTTATTTATTAAATAAAGTTTAATATTGCAAGACCAGAGTCAAAGAAGGGACGCCAAAAAAAAAGGTGTTCTTCAGTTCAAAGTGACGACTCGAGGAACAGGACATCTCATCTGTCTGTCAGAATTTTTAAAAAGACTTTCAACATTTTTGGTACTGAAATTAGGAACGACCGGGGCCCCGGCCCGGCCCCGGCCAAAAATCAGGCCCAAAAACCAGGAAAAACCGGGGTTTTCTACCGGTGTTAACTGTAAATTTACACAAAATAATAGAGGGTTAAATCAAAACAAAATAAAAAAATATATTTTAATTCCAATAAATCCTTTGTTATAAATTGATGCAAAAATATATAAACATACTAAATATAATCAATTTTTTTTGGGTATTTACTATGATTTCAAAATTTAAAATTGAGGCCAAATTACAATAATTTTTCCGAGTTTTAACATAAAAATATTCGAAATTTGATATATCACACGAATTCGGGAAAGGAAATAAATATAATTGTTAAAATATTAATTTATTTATTTATTTTTAAAGAAATATCTCAAAAAAATCAAATATTTTCCGAATTCTCTTTTCAAAATATTTATTTAATTGAATTAATAATATATATTATATATTATAATATATATATATATATATATATATAATATATATATATATATATATATATATATATATATATATTATATATATATATATATATATATATATATATAATATATATATATATATATATATATATATATACTATATATATATATATATATATATATATATATATACCGTATATATTCTATTTTACCATTATGCTTTACTGGGATTTCCTGCTGTTAGTGGCTGTGGACAAAATAATGTCTTTGTTAAAGACACTTTTTTTTAATGAAATAAATTAAAAAGGAAAGCCTAATTTTCGTCCCACACGCGAGACCTTCTTCAGGTAAAGGACTGATTTCTTTCTTGATTCGTTCATTCAGTTCAAAGTGTGGTTTCAGTTGGTCTGCCTTTTTCTTTCATGGTCATTGTTGAATATTTTGCATGTTTTCAGATATTCATTTTGTATAAAATCTTTTTCTAACTTCACCGGGATGCTTATTGTAAGTTGTTACTATTATAAATGCAAAAAGGATTCCATGATTTTGCGATGGTTCGTGTGATTGATATTTCTGATCATCTTTGTATTGTTGATATTGATAGAGTGGCCTGTTACGCCTATGACTTGTTAAAGCTGAATTATGCTGTCCTTGTGCAGGTCATCTGTGTTGATTTTTTCTTCTTTGCATATCTATGGTTTCACCTATTATATTTAATTTATTACGAGACTTTCAGGGATCAGAACCTTATAGCTTTGAAGGAATTTTTCTTTTCGTTTTTTTGGGGTTTGAGAATGTTTTTTAAGGTGTTGTTATTTGATGGAATGAGGGTAATTATTTTGGTAATATTTGTTTTAACGAATATAATGGTAATGGAGGAATTGGTAAAAGGTGTTGCTATTTTTCGGGGAAAGGTGCTATAGTACCTCTTTTGTGCTTTGTTAAATGCTTTTGTGATGAAAACTCAGGATAGTAAAGGATTTGAAAAGTATTTGTGGATGATTTAGTTTCTTGATGCTAGAAGAGGGGAGAGCATATACGAAAGGCACGGAGATATAGAGATGACAGAAACAGCTAATTTTGTGTTTGTGGAATGATTAGATAGCCAATTTATATAGTGGTACGAATGTTGGTTTTCTATATATAGTAAATTGCAATTGATTGTTATTCCATGTGATTAAGGTTTCGAGGAAGGGGATAGAGTTGTTGGAAAGCATTTCTAATCGTATACAGAACTGAAGGTGGAATAAGTTAATATAGTTAGGACAATCATTAGGTTGATGGTGTTGTTAGAGGGAGACAAAAATGATCATCTTACATATTTAATCCATAAACTATTGTTAAAAAAGGGTGGGGTAAAATATGATAAAATTCTGTTAGTACCATAAATATGTTACTGAGTATGGGAGACAGTGGGAATCCCATACTCAGCCGAAAGTTGTTGTAATATTTTGCTATTAAAATGAAAGGGAAGTTATGTAAATCAAATAAAGAGAGTTAATGAAGCTGTTTAATATATTGACAACGGGAGGCAATCTTCATTACAACCATAACTCCTTTCATT
>JABUQX010074526.1:0-2500 GCA_015478945.1 Trachelipus rathkii | reverse complement strand
TATATATATATATATATATATATATATAAATATATTTATTTTTTATAAAAACATATATATATATATATAATAAATATATATATAGAGTCCATATTATATATATATATATATATATATAATATATATATATATTATAATATATATATATATATATATTATATATAATCATATATATATATGCAATCGTGGGTTCCAGGGCCAGGGGCCATGGCCCCGAAATTTTAGACACTAAAAAAAATTTAAGTATCATATCTGTTAATAATATAAAGTGCAGAGGTTAAATTAATTTATTAATCGCGCTGTCAGGGAACAAATCTCGTAAGTCCTTTAGTTAATACTAAACTTGAAGCCATCAGAGAAATGAAACATTAGAATTTCAGCAGATTATTTGAAGAATGTGTGAAGCACGTATCAGATGGATGAATTGCTACAAGATTTTAAAAATTCCAAAAATACGACCCAATATTCCTACTCCGCCACAAACCTATTATTGTACATCCATTTATACTATTTATGGCAATGAATTATATCAGCAATTAGTAGAAGGTTTTTAAATCATCAGAAATTATTTCTTCCCTTGCAATTTGTCATACGAACAGGTGTAATGTGGTGTAATGTGCCATATGAGTAGATAAAAGATGTAACATATTTTACAAGGAAGATCTCGAAAGCCTATAATAGAAGATTTAGTAAAGCAATGGGATTATGGAAGTTGAAATGGCATCACAGCCACAGACCTCCAAAAAACAGCATAGACGACTAGTTTCGTTCGCAGTCACATTTCATTTTTACATCTGTTGCAAATACTGGCAATTTTACATGTACTACTGCTCAGAGAAAGAGCTTTTTCAACATAATATAACTGGACTTGCCCTCCTTCTACATGACATCGAAATATGACATAAAACTGGAAGATGGTATCTCGATTTTGCTCACTCTTCATCCGGCGATTAAAAGTAACAATGTTATGGGTAAGATGATTATAGTTAATTTAAGAAATTACTCCCATTTTTTCTTATAAATTTAATATTATATTACTTTATATTATATTATATTATTATATTATATATATAATATATATATATATATATATATATATATCACTAATATATATATATAAGTATATAATATTATTATATATATATATTATATAATATATATATATATATATATATATATATATATATAATATATATATATAATATATATATTATATATAAATATATATATTAATTTATCGTCTTTATTAAAATTTAAAAAGAAAAAATAATATATACTATATATATAATATATATATATATATATAATATATATATATATATATATATTATATATATAATAATAATAATATATATACCGTATAGTTACAAAAGCACCATATATATATATATAATATATATAATATATATATATTTATATATATATAATATATATTATAATATAATAATAACATACCTATATTATATATATAATATATATATATATATATATATATATATATATTATATATATATATAAGAACGATTTTTGTCTGGCCCCCGAAAAAAAATTCCTTGGAATCGCCACTGATATTGTATTATATATATATAATAATATATAATATATTTATAATATATAATAATTAATATATATATAATATATATACTATATATATAGAATATATTATATTTCTAAGAAACAGCTTTAGTGTTTCGTGTTTTCAAATAGCTATAGTATTAATATAAAAGAATTTAAAAAAAAACTAGAAAATATTTAACTATATTTGAATAGTCTCGAGATATTGAAAGCATGATCTTTTTTACCTAGAGGTTTCCAGACTGGAAGCGAAATGAGGCCTGAACCCACAGAGTGTCTCATAAATATTACTCAAATTTCTCTACAATCCTCGAGTTACGTTAAAACTAGTTTCCATTGAATTCTGCTGCATTATTAAAATTTAATATAATGTATAAAAATTAATATTACGGCCAAATTTCAGCACTAATTTAGGAATATTGGAATCTTTACTTTATAAGGGCAATCTCGTTGTTTAACTCGTTCAAAACAATTCAAACACGAAGCCCAAGCTTTCCATTATTTTTAACAATTTTTAGCTCAGATAGAAGTTACTGAACAGCTTCAAAATGTTGAATATTATATTATTCTTCTCTGCTGAAAATGTTTTAGAGACATTCGGCGAGAGGTTTTACATGACCATCAAAATATCGGTTGTTGTCATTAATAAATGTACTTTTTTTTTAATATAACAACCTTATTATGTAAGGGAAAAACTGAGTTCAACATCGATCAACTTGGTCTCCACATAATCTTCGCGGTGCCATAATTCTTCATTCTACATTTGTCATGACGTAAGTTAGGTCCAATTGGGACTGGTAGTTGAAATTATCACAATTTGTTAAAATTATATTCCAATATTTTAAGCACGGTTGATTGTTCTTGATTTAATTCAAAGAGTGATTTCTCTTTAGCTTATTCTCATTCTCTTTGTTCGATCTCTCTC